>JBBPDA010063686.1:0-13094 GCA_037974385.1 Arnoldichthys spilopterus | reverse complement strand
TCCAGAAAAAGCTTCGCTTACAGCTATGGGAGAGAGAGAGAGAGAGAGAGAGAGAGAGAGAGAGAGAGAGAGAGAGAGAGAGAGAGAGGGAGAGACCGACAAAGTGAGAGAGAGGCTTACTCATTTTTCTGCAAAATGAGGAGCAGCTGGTCGCTTTCCGCCTCAATCAAGAGCTTCAGCGATGCAGGATGGCCCTGAAACCAGAGAGAGAGAGAGAGAGAGAGAGAGAGAGGGAGAGAGAGACATGAGGGTTGGCCATGACCAAACTTTAACATTCAAATCTCAATCTCTTGTTTGCTTGTTTCTTTGTTAAACAAGCAAAAATAGTCTATATGTACTTTTCTCCTTTATTAGCATGATTCCTTGGTGCTGTTGCCACAAAGTAAAGATCTACCCTGGCCAAAAACGTGTACATTTTACTTTTTGTCACAAACTACCATTCTGACCAAGCAAACAAAGTTCAAGAACAGCAAAAAGCTTCACACCTCAGCTGCCTTCTACTGTTCCAACAGAAACACATCAATAATGCATCGCTTTCCATAGTGGTGCAAATTTCTAAATCCTAAAGCAGTGCACCCAGAAACTTACACAGCACATCCAGCAATGTAGGCAGCATCATGTTCCCAATCCACATGAATTCCATTTCATTATGCCAAATATAGCACAAACAGCACTATGGCAGAGAGGTCCATGTTGGAACCTATAGATTTTAACATCTAAAATAGGACAAATCCAGTCTCTGTGATATGTATGTAAGATGGGATTAAAACAGACCTAGCACTGAATTTAACCCCTTTATGTATAAAAGTGAGGGACCTGTGAAAAAGAGCGATTTCACTGACTAGAAGTGGAACCATCTCATTAGACCCATGGTGTTTCTCTAATTGAGGCATCATTTGCAAACCAAATTAATTAATTATGCAATTTGTAACATTCATAACTGGTTAAATGCCACTTAAAGATGCAGAAGCTGATTGGCTGATGACAAAAATAAATCCATCTGTGACTGCGTTTAGCCCTTGACCTGCCAAGGTTATGTAAACACACAATTCCTGAATTTCAGTCAAGACCATTACGATCGACCATTGCACTCTGACCCATGCAAATTCCCCAAATGTGGGAATCCCAAATGCATAATTTCTGGTAGTGGGGGACTGTTTTCTCACTCTTCTGACATGTTTGGGGGTGGTGGAACTATGGTTACCGCTTCAAATCCCAGAGTGGCACAAATACCACTGAGGTACTCACAATGTATTGTCCCTAAGAACAGCTTCCCCAGATGCTGCCCACTGCTACTACATGGATGGGTCAAATGTAGAAATTGCATTTCACTGTGCTGTGCTGTGTTCACAATGAGAAATAATCACTCACTTAAAGGAGAAGCACAATGTATAGACAAATTAAAGCACTGCATGCATTTCAGCATAAGAACCCTATGACATGTGTGAAGCATGTTGGTGGTAGTGTCATGGTTTGGGCATGATTTGCCGCATCTGGGCCAGAATGGCTTGATATTATCAATGGAAAAATAGATTCTCAATTATAAAAGTTACACCTTAATAGAAAGTGTCAGGAAATCTGTCTGCGAACCTTTAGGTCATATTTATGAAAGTGACTCTTTGTCATTGTGAACACACTCAAGCACCACAACGAAATGTGACCTCTGCATTTAACCCATCACAGCTCGTGGAGCAGCGGGCAGCTCCCAACAGCGTCCGGGGAGCAGTGTAGTGGTACGGTACCTTGCTCAAGGGAACCTCAGTGGTGCCTGGGCCGGGACTCGAACCTGCGACCTTCAGGTCCCAAAGCCACATCCTAACCACTAGGCCACCACTGCCCATATGTTATGCAACATATATACATTATTAAAGGGTTCACAAACTTTCAAGCGCAACTGTGTATCCATTAGAACGAACTCGGCTCAAAACTTTGTGTGATATGCAGTAATTACACTATGGTGGACTTAATTGTGTGTACTGGTGTCTATCTCCAGCACTGTCTTGTTTACTGAGTAAACACACTGCCGAGCCTTCATTCTTAATAACTGGAAGCAAACATTTCCTCTGAAGCAGTTCTGTGAAAAACGGCCTGGTGGGCGACTGGACAATTGTTTATACATTTCTCAATGACTGGAATTTTAATTGGAGAGCTAGTGTACTTAATAACGTGTGAGATATGGGAAATGAAGAGCATTTTCTGCATTAAGCAGGTTTTGTTTGGGATAAAGAGAGTGTTTGACTTGTCTTACAGAATCACATCTAATGTGCTCAAGCTGTTGGCTCACAAGATTAGCTAACATTTCTATTCTTTCTCTGACATTAATACACTCTGCAGTGTCTCAGTATGAGTGCTGCTGGGTTTCTGTTTGCATGGCATTAAATCCAGCTGTGTAGCAACAAAACCAAGGGCAAAGCTGTCTCTTTCTTACACCGACAGCGTTTGCTGTGGATGTTATCAGGCCACAATAGGGCAGCACACTGTTTACACACGACTACCACTGCAATTACACTGATACACAGTGAGACCGTCATATTCCTGGCAATGCGTTAAAAATGCATTGGTGAATCAATAATACAGCATGATCGATAACTGGCCCGTATATACTGATCTGTGCTATGCCAAAGTCTGAGATCACGCTTTCAGTTATGTCGTTTCCAGATAAAATGGCCATTGTGTCACTCATCTGAATGATGTCACTTGTTGAAGACACAAACCAGAACAAGCGCAGCATAAACTTACAGGACTATCCTGTCTTGTTTTCGGTGTTGATACAGGGCCGGGTGATGAATAAAGTCATGTTTTTATTTATTTATTAGTATTGCATATTTATTTAGTAACATATTTATTTCAAGTCTGGTCACAGAGGTCACACACACACACACACATGACCCAGATGGAAGGGCCCAGAGGTCATCCAGGATCAAATATTCATTAGCAGTACATGTTAATGTTGAACATCAATGGCAGGAGAAAGATTTTAGCTCCCTGGTTGACTGTACTCCTTACATCTTGATGAATATGACCCTGTGTTCATGGCCACGGGTCAGTGGGTTTAGAAAGACACACACACACACACACACACACACACACACACACACAGATTTGGGTGGTCTTGCCATTCTTTCTGCACTTATTGCTTAAGGCAGCACACATGTGAAGTTACCCTGTGAAACTGTTTTATTGAGTCTACTATGAAAACAACACACAGGAGGTATACAGTAATAAATGCCTTAGATCAGCATATCTGCAACAGCTAAAATGTTTACTGTGGCACAAAAGACGACTGTAATTAACTGCAAGTATGGCCTCCGTGTCCCTGTAGAGCTCGCTAATACGCAGAACAACAGCAGAGACTCTCATCCGTACAAGCTTTTAGTCCCTAAATTGGCTTAGAAATGTTTTCCATTAAAAACAGAGAGAAACAAATCACATTTCCACTAAAGTGTTCTTTTTAGTTCTCCCATCAGTTGAGAGAGTGAACTCCACTTCGTGCAGTCTAAGCAACATTCTGTGCGTATAACACACACCTTCCAAATCGAATGATAAAAAAGAAAAAAGGCCCTGAATTGAGTCTGTAATAGTGCACAAAAATACAAGCCCATGTTTTAGGCTCAGCTGGAAGAATACGACCCATTTCTGGTGCAGCGTCTCCAAACGCCTGAACATTTCATTAATAGGTTCTATATTTCTCTCTCTATCGCCCACTGATGATTGTTTGGGTCCATAAATAAAATTGTAAGTTTTAAGGTTATTGTTGTGGTAGTTGATGGAGCTTACAGGTCATCTTCTTCTTCTTCTTCGTCGTCTTCTCTTTCTTTTCGTTGCTCCCGTTAGGGGTCGAAACAGCGAATGCTCTGTTCCCATTCCTTCCTGTCCTTTGCATCTTCCTCTTTCACACTTACCGCCTGCATGTCCTCTCTCACCGCATCCATAAACCTCCTCTTTGGCCCTCCTCTCTTCCTCTTGACTGATCCAGTGTGGAAATCTGGTTGTCCACATCATGAATCGGCAAAGGTTTCACAGCGGATGTCATCCGGGCTTGGGACTGGCCCAAAGAAATACACTGGCTTGAGCATCCCCAGTTGCTGGGGTCCCCACTGTTGGAGGCAGAGGTAACACAGCTTACTGGTAAAGTTGGTAAATTCTGAAAAGATCCTTTTAATTTCGAAATGATGCCAATTTTACTAAAGTGTGTACTGTTGGCATGAATTGATGGTTGAAAGGATGTATTTGCAAATTTTAGGGTTTTGCGGAGGGTTTTGTTGAAATGAACACTAAACACTAAGATTGAACATGAACTAAGGAAACAAAACTGAATCTAGAGACGTAAATATGTACAAGGAAAACAACAGAGGTACAACGGGGTTGAATACAACAGAAGTTTGACAGGGAAAACAAAAAATAACTGACAAAGGCTAGGACAAACACACAACACTATAAAGACAGACAAACAAGCAACACCTGACAAAGGAGGAGACTAGGAAATAAGGGACAGGTCTGCAAGGCAGAGACATAGGCGGGGCTAAGACAAAAACATAAACACCAGACATGTGGACGAGGAACGTGGCATGACGAGACGAGACAAGACATGACAACTGTAAGTCATCAGAAGACATGCTAAGTTGCTTTGTAAGGATGCTTAATAATACTGATATTGAAATATTAATCTCATAAAACAAGAAGTTGGCTTATTCCAACAACACTGCTCAACAAAAAAGAAAGAAGAAGATATTCCCCGAAAATGCTCAGATTCTGACCTAACATGCTGACCTCCCATGGATGTTTACATAGCAGATTGTTCTGCGTCACATACATTCATTATGTTTGTCAAATCATTCGCGGGGCTGAGAGAGGGTGAAAGAGGGCCCTTCTCCTGTTTCCGTGGAAGGCCAGCAGAAGGTGACTGCTAATGCCCTGTGTGGTGTGTACAGTCAGTGCTTATGACTACCACTTGGGCATGTACCCTTGCAAGAATGGCTGCCCCACAGGCAGGGTGGAGTCCTTGTCCCTGGTGGCAGGTGTGGTTGGCATGGTGCCTTGGTTACACGGGATGAGGTCTTATAAGTATCCCTCTCTCTCCACCCTTCTCATGTTTTCAGCAGACAGGCCTCAAGCATCGCTCGTGTGGTCATTTGCTGTTTTCCGTCTAGCCTTCTTCCCCTTTCTCCCCTGCCCTCCTGTGCTGCATCCACAGTCCACAGGAGGGCAAGGGATCCTCTACCCAGTTTTCCTAGTGAGTGCGGCGGCTGCATTGTGGTGCGGAATAAGCCTTGGAAGGCTCACATTCTGTTGTTGTGATGGCTCACATTCTGGTTCATTCATTCACAGCACGGAGGCCTGCACTCGCATCCTCGAGTTTTACTTTCATCGTCCCAAACCCAAGAATTTCTCTACCGCCACCTACAATAGCAGGCCCAGATTCAAGAGGTTTATTTGTCACATACATAGTTATACAAGTACAACATGTAGTGAAATGTACCCTGATCGTTCCTGAGACATAAAAAATATTACAAAAGAATATGTATTATAAAATGTAAACAGGTAAAAAAAACTATAATAATAAGAAACGACACTAAACAATATACAGAATAACCAGTTTAAACAGTAAATATACACTCTTAACAATATATACAGATCAACAATATATACAGGCCAAATGAGTTTTAGTTTTACAAATAAGTTTTACAAAAAAAACTCGTACAGCGCAGCTCTGTGTGAGTACGCTAGCTTTGACATGTTTTTTTCCACCTCTTTTTAGCACATCACCTTTTTACTCGGTTAGTTTTGCAGCGGCCACCTTTCTTGTACAGTGGTGTGAACCATAGTGCATTCGCACTGTACACATGGTGGTGCAGGTTCAAGCCTCAGATGGGAAGGGAGTGTTTCTCATTTACCCCTGCACTTGGGTTTCGCTTTAAAAAACCTTTCAGTGTTACAGATGTAACATTCTACTTATTATTATTTTTTCAAAAAACAATAGTGTAGAACTGTGTTTTCCAGATCCAACCCTGGTGGCCCAGTGTTCTGAACATTTTAGTGTTTACCTTGATCCTAACACTAAAGCTACATAACCACATGGACTAGACAGAAAGAAAGATGGTATCGTTAGAGGAGTGTCATATCTCTGTAATCACACTCTTTTGCATGTTAACATAAACACAAGAACAGCACTGAGAAATCATGTGGTAAATACAGAAAAGCACGTTTAACAGCAGAAATAGCCACTGCATCAGCCAGACTTTCTTAGTAACACACTTCAAGTTTGTGTGTTAAAACAGGAAAACACCAAACATGTGATTGGGCCGAGGCTGGCAGCCTCTTGTGTAGTCCTACACATGAAGCTACGCTATATGGAAATACCTCCTTTTCACAAATGCATTTTGTCATTGCACAATAGAATAATGAGCCCACTGAGCCCACTCACCATCGTTTGCAGGAGGCTGATTGGTCTCTTCTGTCCTTCTATGAGAAGCCATGGCTCTGTAGCCTTGTAGTGTTCCCCTTTGCTAAACGGTCTCTGACTAGCAGGATTTCCTGATGAAAAGAAAATAAAGAAAATAAATGTAATCTCTGTCATATAGGAAACCTAGCCCAAATTTGCATACAAAAACATGCATAAAATACTAACAAATAGAACAGAGCTCCAGAAGTATGTGCTTGGAGCACTAACAATGAAAAACAGCACCGATGCTGTAATTCACCACTGGAAAAAAAAACAAATTAGAGTCTGGAAATGAATAACACTCATTGAATGCATAGGGTCAGTTCGGTTTGTGAATAGGTGTACTCAAAAAATCACACTTTCCACCATGCATGATGCATGCCACCAATCAGATCTGCTACTCTTATTTTCACTGTCAAATTATATCAGAGCAAGGGAGCACTACTGGGGCAGCGGTGGTGCATTGGTTAGGGAGTTGACATGAAAGTTGCTGGTACAGATCCCACTGAGCTACCTGTGAACAAGATACCTTCCCCATACTCTGCTCCCCAGGTGCTGCCTATGTCAGTTGCCCACTGCTCCTACACAGATGGGTTAAATGCACAGGTCGCATTTCGTTGTGGTGCTGTGGTGTGTTTACAATAGCAATGACTCACTTTTCACTTTCACCTTAGAATCAAAAGTACTGGAACTACAAAGATCACAGATCTCAGAAATCAGCAGTTCCCAAAAATCTCAGATACTGTTTACATGGGGAAATCTTAGGACTGCCACACATCATGTGTTTCAGAAAGGCAGGTTGCCATCACTGAGTGTTTGTAGTCTATCAGTGCCTCTTCAAAACCTACAGGCAATGTCCCTAATCAGTGTTTTCAGACATTGCACCGGCAGCAGAGATGCCAGTCTCCCAGGAAACCAGTCCAGTGGAGTCCACTGATTTAGACGTGTTCATTTTTGTAAGTTCCAACAGGAAGTGCTTTGATTAGTTGAAGTTCTAAGACTGCCTTGTTTCCACTCACGCTCCCGTATTTAATGTGATTCAATCTGAAGAGCATATTAAAAGTCAAAATCAATAATGAGTTGAAGGAGTATTATGCAGATTTTGTGAAATGTCTGTAATTCAGTAGATGAGATGTAAAACAGGGCATTAAGAGTGGTTTGATGTTAAATGGCTCACTGTAGAAAATCTTACCAAATTAGGCTTCTTTACAATGGTGGCAACTGGATCATGGGCTTACAGTGTGTATAAAGCAGATATAATAATATAATTGCTTCTTCTTGTATTATAATAGTTCTTAATTTCTACTTTGATTATTTCAGTAATATTTGTGTGCAATCCCTGAGGAGGCTCCGAGTCCAAGAACTTCATTGCTGGTAATGATGTGTCATTGTTACCGGTATATGACAATAAACTTGAACTAGAACTAACTAGTCATTTTGTGAGTGCAGACCACACCCTAAACTGAGCTTGAGACAGGGATAAGAAACTCAGAGAAGCTTGGGCTTGAGTTCTGGGTTCTGGGCTCTGCTGTTATTGGGAGCGTTTTTTGCTGAGAGCAATTGTGGAAGAATAGGGAGGAGACAGGAGGGTTTATAGAGGATGTTTTAAAACAATGTCAGTGAGACTTTACTCTAGTGCAGCGTTCATAAGGTTTACATGACATCTACATAAACATTTTACGACAAATGATATTAACCAACAGTCATTTATAAAGGCTTATTCCAACCCGCATATAAGATAAGATAAACCTTTATTATATATATATAAATATATTTTATAATAAATATAATGACTATATATATATATATATATCACATATCTAAAACTAGTGGGCAGTGGTGACCTATTGGTTAGGACACTGCCTTTGGGACCTGAAGGTTGCAGGTTCAAGTCCCGACCTGGGCACCACCGACCACTGAGGTACCCTCAAGGTCCCTTCCCACAGACCTGGGAAACACGAGACAGCTGACGGGGGCGTGGCAAAGATGAACACGCGGACAACCTAAACTCAGACACATGGACCACACGGGGGCGTGTATGTTACAGTGATGGGGGGCAGGGGTCCTAGCTAGTGGTTGAAATTGGAGACGACAAATTCAGGGAAATAAAAACGGAGAAAAATGCCGCGAAACGCAGGAATAAAAAGACTAATTTAAAGAGGGGATGTTCATTTGACGATTTCCAATTGCTTGCATTCACTAGTTTTTGCGTAATGAGTGTCTTTAATCTTTGAAACCCAAATGTGTGTCACCAGGCTTAAGAAAAAATGCTTTCCCTATGTCTGGAGTGTACAAGAGAGAGAGATCATTTTCTCTACAAAATCAATGCTCGCAGACACACAGATTGCGATCCAATACAGGAAAGGAAAGAGCTGCGTGTGTGTGTGTGTGTGTGTGTGTGTGTAGACTCCATGGTAGCATTTAATGATTATCCATGGAGGTTCTTCATGCAAGTCAATCAACCACACTCACATCAAACACACACTGCTGCACAGCACAGTTGCCATGAACGAGACACGTGCTGAAAGGGAGGCTTGGAAGCATGACCGTTCGGACACAACAAAACAGAGTGAACAGAGTAGCATTGTGGGGGATCAAAATCCATGTAAAAGCAGCTCTGAAAAGACCAGCAGGTGTGTATAATAGGGTGGAGAGAGCGCTTGCTGTGGAAATCCATGTCAAAGCAATAAGGGTTCTCTGGCATGTAGTGGTGTAGAGCCCAGTGTACGCATTCATTTCTGTCCATGCAAATAGCAAAAACACTCTGCCCGCCTGGTATTTGCCCTACAAACCCTATGTGACTGCCGCTGAGCTGCACTGCATGTTGCAGTGGGATATTTTTAAGCAAATAATGCTGAATTTCCCAAATGGAGCGAGTGTGTTCAGCCTGTTCCCCTAAATAGACCCCAGTACTGCATCACACACACATGGCTAAAGGCCCCTTTTGTTCTGGCTCGGAGAACAGACACATCGCAAAGACACAATAGTGATTCATCATCTCTCTCTCTCTCTCTCTCTCTCTCTCTCTCTCGCCCTCTTTTCATGCTCCTTGACTCTCTCTACTGCACTCACTCCTTTTCCAGCTCTCTACCTCATCTCATTCTCATTCTCTTCACTGCAATCCCTCGCTCCCTCTCTCTCCATATGCCATACATGATGGCCACGATCCAGATGCAGCACACTGTGGCTGATACTCCCTAAATGGGTCTTGAAATATCAACATCCTGTGTGCCAGATGAAGCTTTCGGCTGTGTGCTAAATGCAGTGCTGCTACCAGAGCACCAAGAATGTCCAGTTCCAAGCACTGAAGGTGAGCAATATGAACACAAGGTCATGCCATGATATGTCCCATTCATCATCCAAGCCGCTTATCCTAACCAGGGTTGCGGGGTGTGGGTGGGGTGTGTGTTATCCAAGCACTCGTAGGGTGAAAGGTAGAGGAAAAACCCTGAAGAGGTCACCAGTTCATTGCAGGGCAGACAAACAGATCAACAGATTCACACACACAGTCAAGCCTTGGGGCAATTTTGCATCCCCGGTCTTTCTGATGTGCATGTCCTTGGACTGTGGGAGGAAACTGGAGCTCCCACAATGATAGCAAGGTGACACCAGATGTGATGTAAACAACACTGGGCAGTTGTGGAAGAGTGGTTAGGACCTTGCCCTTATGAACAGTCCTAGGCCAGGTGCGACTGAGGTACCCTTCAGCAAGGTACCGTCTCACTACACTGCTGCCCGCTGCTCCACGTGTGCACATGTGATGGGTTAAATGCAGAGGTCACATGTCATTGTGGTGCACTTTGTGTGAGAGATGTGTTCACAAAGACAAAATAAGTCACTTTGATGATAAAATATGATTTTAAATTCTTCATTATTATTTTTATTATTACTATTTGTCATTGTGAACACACTCAAGCATCACAACGAAATGTGACTTCTACATTTAACCCATCACATGTGCATACGTGGAGCAGCAGCCAGCTACCAAAAGTGCCCGGTTAGCAGTGTAGTGGGACGGTACCTTGCTCAAGGGACCCTTAATAGTGGCCGTGCTGGGACTTAAACCTGCGACTTTCAGGTCCCAAGGGCAATGTCCTAACCACTAGGCCTCCACTGCCTATGTTATTGATCATAAGGAATTATCACTTAATATCCTCCAGTATATATATTGACTTGTTACAGTAATTGTGCAGATGTTTAAATGGCATGCTAAGCTTTTTGTTGACATTAAAGATGTAATAGCAGTGGGCACTGGTATCCTAGTGGTTAAGCACTTGCCCTTGTGTTTAAAGGGTCACAAGTTCAAGTCCCTGCCCAGGAACCACAGAGGTACCCTGGGTGCTGTTGATAGATGCCCAGTTGATTGGATTAAATCCAGATGTCGCATTTAATTCTGGTACGCTTTGTGTGATGGGGTGTGTTCACAATGACAAATAGTCACTTTCATTTCTTCTACTTCACTTCTTTTCAATTAAGCAGATCATGCTCATGTTCAATTTGTCAGAATTGTAAATTGTGATTTTTGGGATTATTGTAGACACAATGCTGTCCAACATCAATCCACATCCAACATCATCCTTTCAAACTGGTAAACCTCCCACCGCATACAGCAGCATAGGCAGAGCAGAGAACGGCCTCTGAAAGTGCACCTATCCTGATGAAAACCAGAGAAGAATGGGCTACACCTGCTGATAAGCTCTCCTGCTGACTTCCATAAAAGCTGAACCTTTTCAAATCACAGAGGCAGGTTGAGTTCGCCACACCACCGCACTCAGGCTAGAATCACTCCCCTCTTTTCCCAACTTTTTCAGGGAGATGTTAAAGCCTTTGTGATTTCAAAACTTTCTTAATTTTTCTCTATGACACATTCCTTCCCTTCTTCTCTTAGAATGCCTGCTTTCTTTCTCAAAGTGGAAAATTAACAGATGTTATAATGGTCCGTAGCAAGCAACAGTATGAACTCAAAACTTCCGTGCGGTGCTTTATTCTGTTGAAAATTGAGTGTTTTGTTACCTTGGCCTGGGTTAGCTTAAAGTTAATCTTCATCCGTTATGCCTGAAATACCCTGGAAGCCGGGAAATTGGAACTTTTATGTTAAAAAATTGAAAGGGGGACTTTTATGTTCAAAGGCCATTCAGCTGGAAAGCTTTAATGGTGCTGATTGATATTTAATAAACAATACTGCTTTAATTTCCAACGCTCTGTAGACCCCCTCATACCAGGAGTTTCATGCTACAATGCAAATACGCCACAAACAGCCAGAGGTGACAGCACCAGCATTTCTACCTCGACTTTCCTACCAACATAACATAAGCTCAGACACTTACGTACACTCAACCACAGCAAACGCTGTATAGAGAACAGAAGGCTAATGATAACCAGAGTGGTGCTTAAGTGTGCTGAACTCAGCATGGCCCTCAGGTCCAGGCTGAGGTCACTCTTTTACGAGCACTCTTAACACACATACACATGGAATCACCATCACTTCCTCACTCATGTCATTCCAGTAGCACTTTGAAGACTGAGTTCACAGTCATAATCGATTGGCGTTGTTTGCATTTAAAGAGCTGGCGCTGAATGGGCGCTTTTGTTATAGTGGCACAGGACTGGTTTTAACAGCGGCGAGAACTGGCAACGACTTTCCCACATGCAAACACGAGAAAACTCTTAATTTTAGACACTTCCACCATGCGTAAGTAAATGTGAGAGTTATAGGCCTACGCTGGATGCAATAAGGTGGTAAAACAGGCTCCAGCACTTATTTATATGGCCAATGAAACCAAGTGTAAACACGGACCTTAATAAAGACGTCTAGTGATCTGCTTTCATTTTTTACTCATGGCAGGCAAAGAGCCTTGCTATTTATATATTTCTTTAATAAAGACAATAAAGGGGTGTGGGTGTGTGTGTGTGGCTGTGTGCGAGTGTGTGGTGGTGAGTGAGTGTGGGTCTGTGTGTATGTGAGCATGTGTGGTTGCAGTTGTGTGTGTGACTGATGTGTACTGGCTTTGTAGATCAGACGGCGGCTCATTTTCTGTCACTTAAAAAAGCAGGAAAATGAACTGAGCTGCACTGCTGAAATGTCAATAGCCAACGAAGATTCATACTCAGAAAAATATTCACTATTCAGCATAAATAACTTTTCATCTGTGTTAACCCTTTTGTGACATTAGCTTTTTACACTAGTGCTATAAGGCAATTTCTCCTTGCTTTGGAGGCTCACGATTTGAAATATGTATTTGCAATAAATATGCACTACGGTAACATTGATGGAATACGCTTGTGTGATATATGTGTTATGAATAGGAAATATGTGCAATATGACCATTGCAAAAAGTATAGATATGATATAGTATAAGAAGACTACTACTAAAAGCTACAGTTGCGCCGTAATATTTGACCAAATTGTTAATGAGTCTTAGTTCTTGCGATACCTTAACACATGCACATAAACATCACTGGATGATGTTTTTCTCTTAGTTTCTGTCCAATTTGGCTCTATGGCCAATGTCCTCTCTGTCCCAGCGATACAGCAAGTCAATCTTTACACTGCTGATGCTCTTCCCCAAACAAGCTTCAGCTGTCCATGCTTAGGGGAGGAGCGGCCATCACGTGCAAGCGGGAAATAAGACAATTCTGCCATTTCATCTCG
>JBBPDA010063665.1:0-13096 GCA_037974385.1 Arnoldichthys spilopterus | reverse complement strand
TCATTATAGTTCAACCTTTTGCTTTACCCTATTCATTTCTGGTCACCCTAGAACTTGACCACATGTTGTGGACCATTCTTAACACAGTTACCCAAAAATATCTGGATAAGCAATTCTGTGGTCAGGAACTGACCACTGATAAAGGACTAAAGGAAGGAACCAACAGATGGTCTACAAACTACACATCATCAAGGTGGAGCTACAAGACCAGACTATTAAATTGGCTCTCTACTGCACATTTTTTCACATATCAAATATAAGAACGATGTTCAAAGATGGCAAGATGTTCATCAGTTGGTAAGCTCATAGGGGTTATTGACTGTGCTGCTGTCTGTGTGGAAAGTCCCACATTCACTTTACTACAGGTGAATCGAATGTACTCCCACTCTGAACAAATGTGTATGATGTCGCACCTGCTTTCAGACATAAAGCTCTTTAGAGAAAGTACAGACTTGAATAAAGCACATGTTGCTCCCTGTCACTAATCAGCATCAGCAAAGTGGGACCTGTGACTACGTCATAACAGTCGGGTTGTAAAACGGCACATAAAATCATCCCAATAATGGTAACAACAGTGCACATGGCCCAAGAGCTACACGGCCCAATCTAATTCCTTTGGAAATGATATGATTACGTTGTCTGGATTTCTGCTGTGCATAATCCACCGTTACTGTACGTTTTTTTATGAAATAAAACTGGTTGCATAATTCTGTTTTGAGCCATTTGTGGCGTTAGATGGTGATGATGATGGGTAAGCATTTTTCTACAGAAATCACACACAGCCACCCACTGCAGCTGTGGTAAAAAGCCAACCAATGCTGTCTCACCTCTGCCTATGGTCTGTATACCCTCTGTTTTAATAGTGAATGTAGCAATGAGATATAATGACATTTTAATCCCCCACTAATTTTAATTATGCACAATGATAAAGTACCCTGAAAGGTAGAGCATGGTTCTTAAAGTTAACTTGTGACCCCTAAATGAGTTTGAAAAGTGCAATAAATTCACTTTCCCAGAAGACTATATAAATATACTCACAATACAAGACAAAACATTTATGTTTCCTGACAAATGATACTGACAAAAACCCTTGAGGCTACTCTCCCAGTGACTCCATTTATACCCAAAGCACACAGTATATTACTTTTTTTCTGAAAATAGCTTGAAGAAATTAAATATACAACTTTTTCCACTCAACATAGGTACAGTTTTAGTTTTAGAGCTGAAAACTGACACTACTGTTGTAAGATGCCAATAGTCACACAAAGTATTTCCCCGAACTCAACCCCAAAATTTCTCTCAACCCACTCAGGCCACATCCAGCTGTTTATCAATGCAACAAGGTTTGTGGTTTAGGACTCTAAATGACTTACAGTGAGCTTTGAAAATGAGCAAAACTTGTATTTTCCCAAACCACCTCACGTGTAAGAGTGCTGATCTGCAATCAGTTTTTGTGGCAACAGTTATAAATGTGCAGGAATCTGCTTCAAGATCATTCTTGTCCAACCTTGGATTTATCTAAAATGACTGTCCAGAGCAGTGGTTTTGTTCACTTCTTATTATCTAAATTCAAAGGGGAATTCCACAGACAAAAAAAACATTATTATTATATATAAACATGCATTATTAAATGATTAAAATGTAAAAGAGTGGTCATGTGGAATGCCGCTTTCTAGAGAAACTTGCTTTTGAAACAAATCAGACGTCTGAAATGAAACTTTAAAAGCTCCCTCACAGTAAGAAATTAAAAGATGATCATGAATATGCTGTCAGATATGACATTGAGGCATTGATTTATGAAGTTTTGAGAGAAGATTTTGGCCTAAAGCATATTATATGAATAATTTAAGGTGGACAGGCACAGGCAGGCTGCTGTAATACAAAAAAGCCCCCAAGAAAGACATTTATTCATTTATTAAAGACATTGCTTTCACATTTATTACTATCTTACTATGATCATTACATAACGTAAACTCAAAAGACACATGCAGGTTCACTTGGTCACTTATAAAATACAAATAAAATAACTAGATTTGTATCGTGACCCCTGGTTCCTATCAATTTCATGGTAAAGAAACCTGAGCAGCTGCGTTTCTCTACAATGAAGCATTTCACATCAAAGCAAACTGCTGACACACTGTTTACAACTCAGTGACTGAATTATGATTTTTAAAAAAATAGTTTGTTTCACATTTCACATTCGACTAGACACACTGAAATGTAATATAAAATAGCTGATCATAACAGTGGTCATTTACATAAAGCAGTTTAAAAGCACATTAACAAAAAATAACCTGTTTAATAATTCTCAACAGCAGTCTGAAGGGGGGGAATTAGAATGATTACAAGGGCCCAGCACTGACAGGGGCCCCATCATGCCACACAAGGAACTGCTGCCACCTATTTAAACTGAGACACTCTCTCTCTCTCTCTCTTTTTTTCTTTTTTTTTCTTTTTTTTCTGTTTTCTTTTTTTTTTCTTTTCTTTTGTTTGTTATTGGTATCCGATTGGTGTTCTTCCTACAGCTTAGGGAGTTTTTCCTTGCCTCTGTCGCCTTTGGGTTGCTTATTGGGAAACCAGGATTCTGTAAAGCTGCTTTGTGATAACGTTAGTTGTAAAAAGCGCTATAGAAGTAAGCTTGACTAAGAAAAGTAAAAAAGAAATGTAAAAATATTATGCAATATTGGGCCCAGTATTTTCAGTAGCACAATTGATACTCATGAATGAAAAGGGTGTAAAATTGTATTACAACTGCTTTTTGGTGCATGAAAGCCTCCACTCACCCACACACACAGGAAAAAGTACAAAATGGCCCTTATAACAAGTCTCACGTTTTCCTGCAACTCCTGCTTGCGTGATGGATGTGTGAGTGACAGACGTGTCAGTGGCATTAACTGTGCTGACTCACAGCGTGGGCCAAGAAAAAAACAAAACAAAGTGAGGTAATAATGCCCACGATACCTGCACTGCAGGAGATGTTGCAACATCAAGTCCAAATAAGCAGTAATAAAACACACTGTGAACAAATCACAACAAAGTAGTCTGGCTCAAATACATCACACACTCAGAAACACGAAAGTGGAGTTAAGTGTGCCGGCTGTATCTCTGTGTTAATGCCAGAGGTTAATTTGTGGTGGGGGGAGGTTGATTTGAGGTGAAGGTAAATTAAGAGAGGTAGATCTACAGTAAAGTGTGGATTCACTGCATCAGTAAAATGAAAAGAAGCTTTTTTGCTGCTAATTGAATCTAATGTGATGCTTCTTTGCAACTCCTTTCAGCAACAAAAAAGTTTTAGTTTATTCATAAAACAAAAATGTGCTGACATGCTTCCATCTCTAATACTTTTAATATATCATAACTTGAGTACCTTTGACCTCCCCATGATGATTTTTTAAAATTGTATTTTAAAAAAATTCTCCCACAGTTTAATGACTTTAAAATGAATTCTAAATTGTGAATGTGTGTGTGTCAGCCCTGTAATGGGCTGGTGACCTGTCCATGGTGTTTCTCCACTTGTCCCCCAAGTGTGGCATAGGTTCCAGCACCCAGTCAACATACATTTACAATTGTCAACACTTATAGAATATTCCCAGCCATTTATGTTTCCACAGCCATAAAAACGTTTTGGAAAGAAGGGTGTAGATATGGATAACAAGGTTAAAATTCAAAATTTACAAAAAATGAGATAGTAAAATAGTGATAGTACAAAGTAATACTGAACTACAAAGGTATGTAATGTGACAAACAAACAAACATACAAATTAATAAATTGTACAAATAAAAAATAATTGACAAATGTAAGGGAACAGGTAAGACCCCCTGCAGTAGAAGGGGGGCTACTACCACCCAGCGGCTGGCGCCGGTCTCCATCCCCCGAGTACTAACTGGCCCAACCTAATCCAGGTGCGGCTAGTTAGCCCCCTCATCACCTGGAGACATAGGCAGGGCCAGGACACGGGGAGAGCACGGAGGATACTCGTGTGCCGTCAAAAGGAGACAATTGTAGGGTCAGACTCTTTGTTAACTGCACTGGTTTCTAGACTCGCCTCCATTCATGACAACAAAAATGTTAGCATTTTATCTGCTTGGTTAATATTGATTAATTTTTTTTTGTTTAATAACAACTGACTTCTTACTTTTTAATAGTTTTGCACACTGATCAGTCATGACATTAAAACCACTGACAGTGGTTGTGAAGTGAATAATTTACACTGGCACTGTGGGATATATTAGGCTGCAAGTTAAGTTGATGGGTTACGATAGCAAGATGTCACAACACAGTGCACCATAGTCAGAGCTGTTTTGGTAGCATAAGTGGGGACTACAGTATTAGGCAGGTGGTTTTTATGTTATGACTGATAGGTGTTCGTTACATAGGCCTTGACATCCAGGACAGGTACCTGTGAAAAATCTGGATATAGCTTTTAAATGTAATAATTTCCACTAACCAAGGGGTGTGTGTGAGAATGTTTGCCTTCGTAGAGGGGGGGCAGGATTTTTGTGGTGGAAGTTGTATGTGCCTCATCATTTTAATGCTCTTTTTGGTGTATGAGTCACTGCAGCAGTTTCCAGAATTAGAAGAGGCCAATTTCTAGGAGTGGAAATGCTGCTATTCATACACGTTTAGCGGGATGCAGGGGCAGAAATGATCACAGATGGCAATTTGTTTGCTTATGCTAATCACTGGACTCATGAGAATGATGGCTTTGATGGTCACACACACGACAAGATCAGTGAAATGCCTAGGTTTCTTGTTTTTATTTTTCAGTTTCAGTTCTACCAAAAAGAGTATCTTTTGGCCTACATTGGAGGAAGTCATCAGACTGTTTCTATATTTAACCAGAGTCTTTGTAACCAGTAAAAAGTTTTGGCACCATTCTTTCAGGGGCAACATGTAGCATAAATAGGCCATCAGGTCAGTTTGATTTGGGGCATTTTCAGTACTAATTATGACTCATGTGCAGGGTTCTGCAATGCTGTAGGCATACCAGTGCTGTAATGCATACTTAGCAATAAAAGTGACATGTAACTATAGTAGATAAATGACTAGTGGCAGCCCTATGCTGAACACCAAAAATATCGATACACTTGCCCTTTAAAAACATTGTTTTGTATCACATGGGAAACCCACATGCTGTGTGTCACTGTATATCTGCAGATTTAAATTCCTTTACTCCTCTTATCTCTTAAGTCAGTGCCTCACCTAAAAGAAAGAAAATGCTTATTGTTCCACACCCAAAATTACTATGCACACATGGCTCTGCAAAAACTAGGGGCATCTGTGTTTTTCTAAGAACTTAAGTACCATAAGTTTTCTTGTAAGTGTTTGTGGAGGCATGAGCAGTGTGTAGCGCAGGTATTCATACTGATTGCGCAGCAGGTAGGAATAGCATGAAGTATGTTTTTTTTAGGCTGTCGGGTCAGTTTAATTCTGGTTCTTTATTATTCATGTGTAGGGTTATGTAGTATTATAATCACAGTATGGATTATGGCTCAGATACTTGATGGATTCCATACAAAGTGTTACAAAAGTGATGTGTGATTTTCAAGACAAAGACATTTTTTCATACACACAACCTTTTTTTTTATCTCAATAGAAAAGTATTGTCTATAAAGTGGAAGCAACCTAAGATCACTGTAAGATCACTGTGTCCAATATCAAGACTCAACTAAAGGAACATAAAGCCCCCCAGCATTGGGCTGTGGTACTGTGTTTGCTGAAGAGATGGAGCTCCATCCATTGCCTTTGGGATGAGTTAGAGTGGAGTTTGTGATCCAGAACTGATCATCCAACACCAGTATCTGACTTCACTAATGCTCTTGTGGGTGAAAGTAATCAAACCCTTACACCCACATCTCGTATAAAGCCTTCCTAAAAAAGTAGAGGCTGTAAATACAGCAAAGTGGAGATATACTCCTTCTTAGTACCCTTGATTTCAAAAGAAAGTGTCCCCCAAGAAGGTTTTGTTGACTATGTGCCATACCTTAAAAATCTTAATTTAAATAAAATGTGAAGCTGCATTTATTTTTAACCTAGATTAGAAGTATCATTTCAAAGGTCTGCTGTTTCATACTAGTATCATTTAATTTCTTCACATATTACAGCAGGTTTACATTCTAAATGCCTTCTGAGCTCATGATCCCACTGCATGATGCTCATGATCCCACTGTATGAAAGACAGCTCTTAGATGTTGACATTTCCACTTGTGTGGTTTACAGCTCCCTCACTACAGTGTGACTGGAATTCTTTCCTTAAAGAGAGTCTACCGTCAGTCTGATGCTGTTTGAAAAGTGTTTTTTTCTGCAACAAATATCACATTATTGCACATTTTATAAACTTACTTTAAAAAGCTTCACTGAAGTTTGACAATGCACCATAACGTTTGACATTATAACCTAAAAAAGTGAGATAACGGACTGCACTACAGTTTGAACTTAACAGAAGGTTTTTGTTGTGTTCAATTACTACTAAAATTTCAATCATTTTAGTTTCCTCAATATTTTAAGACAGCCTGTTTTTTAATTTTTAAAGCACTGTTTTTTACAGGGTGGTTAATTGGTAAAAGTGCACTTGCTTGCCTTTTTTGAGCCAATGTGTATATACCCCAGGCCAAATTATTTGTTTTTGTTGATTTGTGAATGTGAAAATAAGTACATATACTCTACAGGCAACAGTTCTACTATTTTTAAGGCAAAATTTCTACTTATTTGCTGAGTTAACATTTAAGAAAATAAATAAATAAACTGTGCCGTAGCTATTGAACAGGCTATGTTTAATGCTATACTTCCCATAATATGTTAAATTTAGCAAACTACTTGTGCAAAATTGTGCACTAAACTGTGTAGAAAATGTGCTTTTTTAAATTTAGAAAATCGAAAAAAAAACATTCAGTTTCACCTGTGTAATATACTAGAAGTTAATGTTGAGAGGTTGAGCCATTTCTACTCTGCCATTTTACAAAAGAATGAAAAAGGTTTGAAAAACATTTTGTTCCTGCATCAGTGACATAACTGGAATATTTTAGAATGGTAAAGTTTGTTTGTATAATTGCTTTCACAGAGCAGGCTGGGGCTTGTGTGAAATGTCTGTTGGATGGCTGAATAAGGTTAATGTAACCTGAAAAACCAGAAGCCTCAAGGAATAGGTGCTGTACTGAAAGAAAGACAATGAGTGGGTGATGGAGGTAGGGCGGGAGGGAGAAAGAAGAATGAGAATTTTCTCAAAAACAATAACTGCCCGAGGTAACGTGCTTACACTAGTGAAACAGCTTAAACAGATTAACAGATTCACTAAGTGAAGTTGTGCATGTAGACAGATGTGTTCTGTAAGTAAGAAGGCACTGGAATGCATTCAGGCTTTAACTCAAGAGGCCATCAATCTTCTAGACACAAACACCATGTTTTTGAGACGATTTTAATTCAGATCATTTTTTTTCAAACAGGTTTACAAACATTTAAATGTCATTATTTAAAAAACAGCAGTGATTCTACTGTATTTTTGGAAACTTGTTCTTAAGTTTGTGGACATGGAAAGTCCCACAGAAACACAACTAATGTCCAAACATATTCATACATATGACAGATGATGTTTGAACAGGCCTAGCCAACATGTATAGTTAAAAATGTCACCAGTATCAGAGTTAGGGTGTTCATAAACTTGGTAACATTACATCAGTTGTGCTGGCAGATCAGTGGTAAACTGAAAAATTAATACGATCATATATACATATTTTGGCTCCATAATTGGGATACTGGAGCCATCTGTGACCAGCAGTTCAGATGACAGGCCAAGTTCTCTTTGAGTGGGTAGAAAGTCTCAGCCTGATGCTGAGACATTCCAAAGAAGAAAGCATATGCTGGCCTTCACCCTGTGATGCTGTGTGATTGGGACAGTCCCAGATAGAAGGTGCTATGGGGAATAAATTATTCCCAAATAAATTATGCGGAAATTTTTGAAATATCTAAAAAATAATGTAGATGAATTTCTTTTTTTCAGAGGCTAACCATGACTATTAGAGCTAGGCATTCAGTGTGGGCCATAAATGCACTGCTACAATAATCTAATTTTTTTCTAGTGTCTTGGGATTCTAGTTATATGTTAACATTCACATATTTTGTTTGGACTAGACATGTGAAGCTTAAAAATATGTAATGTATTTTGTTTAAAGCATGGGACAGACATTCATGTTTATTTTACCTTCTAATTAGCAGTTTTACAGTGACTCTTTCAGTAAAGAGTCCTGGTATAGGGCTGCAGCTGTTTTTTCATTTCTTGCAACTAACTGAAACCTAGAAAAGTGAAGTGAAAATTTGTTACTGTGAACACACTCAAGCCCCACAATGAAATGCAACCTCTGCATTTAACCCATCACACATGCACATGTGGAGCAACAGGCAGCTTTCAAAAGCACCCAGGGAGCAGTGTAGTGGGATGGTACCTTGCTCAAGGGCTTGGACTCAAACCTGCGACCTTCAGGTCTCAAAGGCAGCGTCCTAACCACTAGCCCACCACTGCCCACCACTGGCAGTCACAGTCAGTGGAGTACCTCTTGACTACTAGAAGGCTACTGCCTTTGTAAATCCAAACAAGACTGATTGATTCAACTGTCACTTTCTATGATACATTGGGCCTTCAGGCCATCTCCTAAAAGCCTAACTAGTAGGAGAGTTCACTTGGCTGTATCTGTAGTATCAGTGAAACTGGGGTGTTTCAAGGTGTTTCCATGTAAAAATGAATAATGAAATAAGTGTCGCACTTGCGGAGTGCTATTGCAAAAATATGCCTTTGAACCAGTGGTCATTTTTTGGTGTGAAAGTGCTGTTCATGTGTTTTTGAGTCATCCACTTGGCTTTGTCCCTTGGTGTAGTGAGTAGCATTTCAGCGCTTACTTTTGCATGAGCTTATGGATGGCGGTGTTTACACTACATCGTGTACTGATGTCCCTCCAGAGCCTCACTGCTTGACCGCATGCCGTGTCCTCGGCGAGGGGGCTTGAGGTATGTATGCTATGGGAGATGCTTTGAAATAAACGAGCGGAAAACTTGACGACTCTTCACCCCTTTTTCCGCCCGACTATAACCGTGATTCAGTGAATCAGAATCTTGACATTTAAAACTCAGGTCAGCGCTCAGTGTTATGTACACACGTTATGCTTGCACGAATGGGGGGTTGGATATTGCTCATCGTTTAGAAATATTAAAAGTAAAGGTTATGTGTGCAAGTTTAGTGGAGATAACACATGTACAGGCATATACACACGCTCACTGCGTGGGCTTGGGAGCCCTACCTGCTGCCATTGTCTATTTCCCAGCAAGGTGTTGGGGCGGTATCGACCTGTCCTGTGCTTCGTTGGAAATGACTAAAGTGAAAGCAGTTTTACTCCATCCGGGAATCTTTGGCTCTAATTCCTCACCAGACTGCATGCCAGTGCTCCTACCACGCCTGCTTTATCAGCTCACTCTGATCAATCTGGGGTTGTAACACAGGCTAAACTACTACTACTTAAACCTGATGATGCAATCTGGATCAAAGGATTCCATTGGAAAAAGTAATACATGGACATGGATATCCAGTAAGCATGTAATATTAAGTGAGACACCTACACACACCTACAAAAAAGATATACATAGATTGTTCCAGCCAAGAAATGTTTGTAGTCCAAGCTTTGCTCCTTTAGTTCATAACTGGAGCTACAAGGCTAATATTACAAACACTAGGGGTTAATAGTCACCCAAATCGGTTTCATAAATATACCCCCAAAACTTCTCTCAAAGTCATAAATGTGATTTAAGAGTTTGAGCTAAGAAAATATACAAAACATTAATGTGTAAACAAACCATACAGGCAGCCTTTTTAATCAACAGGGTCTGTTTTCACAAACCACTTGGATGACTTCCAAGATGATGCCAGGAGTGGTTGCCTCAGTGGTTGTTCTGAAAACTTTTCTGTTTTCTATGCTTTATTTTACTCAAACACAATCATTTTATATATACATTATATAGGCATTATATTTATATACCCTATACAATAAATAGTATATATATATATATATATATATATGTATATATACACTCATTATAGTATACTATTTATTGTACAGAGTATATAAATATAATGCCTATATAATGTATATTGTTTAAACTGTATGTACTTGGTATATTGTACTATATATTACATAATGCATATTGTACCACACTATATATATAATATAATATATTATAACATATTGTATATTGTGTATATTTTATATTGTGTAATTAATCTGCATATTCCTCTGTATATTATGTGTTGTATCATATATTGCCTATTATGTATATTTTAAGTCAAAGGTAACTTTATTGTCATCAGCAGCTGTGTACATGTACACAGTGAGATGAGAAAACATTTTTTCATTGACCACCGTGCAACATATAGCACATAAAAAAGAGTGTAGAATGCAAGGTTCAACAGACATAATACAGGTAGACAAGTATACAGGACAACATGTAACATATACCAGTAAGCAGAACATCCCTTAGAGATTAATATTACACTGTAGGTGGGTATTATAACGTGACAGAAATGTATTTTAGTTTATGTATTTTTGTATTGTATTGTACAGTACTGTCTGTATCTTGTGTGTGCTCTGTCTTATTTGTTGAAACACCATTTGCAAAAGCAAATTCCTTGTGTGTGCAAATATACTTTGCCAATAAAGCTGATTCTGAAACCACCTCAAGAGTAGGAGTGATGATCTACAGCCGTTGTTTTTTTGTGGTTATGCCCAGAGCAACATGAGCCTTAGTACTAACAAATAAAGCAAAATGTGCACACCAATCATGTCTTGTCATGTCAACTACACCTAGGTATAGGTGGAAAATTGCATAAATAAGATAAACAAAAACTATTCCCTTAACCCTTGGAATGTAATTTCGCTGTACCATGCAAATATACATTTAATGAACCAGTTAATGACATAATAATTTACATAAACATTCAACTTTCATTTTGTATTGTAGACTGCACTTCTGACTCTTTTATTTCTTTTGGGGAGAGGGTGGGGTTGCACATTTCTTGTGGATTGCTCACTTAGTCACTGACAGTTCCCCCCACATTGGCTAGGTCTCCCTTTCTCACATTATGCTACAATGCTAGGAGGGTTTGATTGGATGTATCAATGTGACCTAAAGAAATTCACAATCCCTAGCTGTCACCTGCATGCTCTATCAAAAAACCACACCTCATCCCTCAACTATTTCCGGTAGGTGTGTCTCCTGCTGCGTACTACATGTGCTACATGTCAAACGGCATCTACGGGCAGCATCCAGACTTGATTGTGCAGACATTGTGAAGAATCCATGTGTAAAAATGGCTTTTAACTCCTGACTGTTTCTTTTGGTGTCAAGACATTGGCAAAAACTTTTTTATTCTGAAAAAGACAATTGTGCATAACAATTACTTTTCATTAAATTAAAGTCCCGTTAAAATAGATTCTCTCCTACTTACAAACATTTAGTTGGAATCAATCAAATAGGCACTTCTGACAGAATCTCTCCACTGATTTCAACAAGCCATGAAGGAGAACAAATTAACATCCCTTGCTTTTGTTACCCCTGGCCATACCTGTGCCAGAGGTTACTGACTCAATTTAGAATAACAGACAATCACTAAATTTGACAGGATTTCCTTAAATGCTATACACATGGACTCCCAGATTGTAACACACTTTTGCAAATGTGAAGGTGATGTGGTAACATACACAAGTAATGCAGACATGTACACATACGTTCAGACACTCAGTTAAGTAGTAAATAGTTTAACGCCCTCGGTTTACAGATGACTCAGCAGATAAGCTTGCTTCTGAAAGAGGGATTCCCCAGAGTATACCACTCAGTCACCCACACACTTGTAGCATCACTGATTTGTGATAAAAGAAAGGTTACCTTGCAAGATGGTTGTCCTTTAACACAAAAGGCTCACAAAACACCAAGCCCAGGTCAGCCAAGTTCATTTTAGGTCATACAAAGTGACTAATATGTATTTGAACCTATTTAAATGTTAAAGCAATAAGTCATGTGTGGCCATGCTTTACAGTGATTCTATCACTGTACAAGAAGTGTTAAAAGGCACAAACAAAAGCATGGGCATTTAAGGCTTGTAAGACATTAAAGTAAGCTGTTTTACAGCAGGCCTTTCAGTCAGGTACAGGTTACTGACCTGGCAAGGGGCCTCTAAATGCCAGGGGCCTCGAGGGGCCTAAGACCAGGCCTGAGAGGGATCATATATGTGCATTCACTGCTGATATAAATAAATATATAACACAAATATTTATAAATAATATAAATAACCAAAAAAAAAAGGATTGGAATGGAATACTGTTGCAATTTAGAAAGGAAGCTGTTATTGTGTAGCTTCGAAAAGTAATTGAAAAATTATTAAATTCAAAACAAAAAAAGGAAAAAAAGCAAAGTGAACCTGAATGTAAACTATTATTTAATCACTCACCTTTTTATTATTCATTATGTGTTACTGCTAGAATTAGGGGGGACTGCAAAGATGTTTCTGCATAGAGTTCAAAATCTCTCATTATGAACCTGTTAATCTGTTAGCTGTCTGCTATGTTGATCCTATTTATGAAATTAAGTTTAAATAGAATTTGAATAAGTTTACATTCTATTAATAAGGATTCTAGTATGTTTAATACAGTTCTGAGCCATTTTTATGCTGACATTTTATTTAATGTTTTTCATACACTGGCTCAGAAGAATTTTTGAGCAGCTTTACACCCTGTAATTTGTTGTATTACTTTCACACTCTGCCAACAGTGCCTGAGGGGTTTTTAAGAAATGTCCTCACGTTTCCAAAGAAGCTTGTAGGAGGTGAATCAGGTGGTGTAAAAGGTAATTGGACAGGTAATAAATAGTCTGATAATAAACAATCATGAAAAAACACATGCCTTCAGACACTAGCACTCTTGTAGCCTCACCTTAACATTACAGATTTGTCAGTGTGAGAATGTGGGAGTAGTCAAATGAGGGATCTCATCCAGACATACACACCCACCAGGTCACTCAGATCAGCGAGTGAACTCCGACTGGAGATTCCATCCCCTCGTG
>JBBPDA010063655.1:0-13096 GCA_037974385.1 Arnoldichthys spilopterus | reverse complement strand
ATGGGTTAAATGCAGAGGTCACATTTCGTTGTGGTGCTTGAGTGTGTTCACAATGACAAACAGTCACTTTCACTTCCCATTTTGGTCAACACCCAAGGTTAGTTTCATGCCTGATTTGGACTACTGACTGTGTTTTGATGCTTTACAATGATTTCAAGAAGAATCATTCTACATTCATTTTCAAGAACAATGTGAAACATTTTACATATAAACACGCTGAGAAATGTTTAAGCTGATTTCAGTGTGTCAGTATGTAAAAAAACAAACAAAAAATTAACGACGTCCCAAAAAAGGTTACAAATTCTTGTAATTTCGGTCCAAAACTCAAGGTTAACATCATGGCTGATTTGAACTGTGTTTTTGACGCTTCCTAATGATTTCAAGAGAAAAAATGTTGTTTTTTAATTAAAAATATGATGACATCTCTTTTGCAGCATTCTACATTCATTTTCAAGAGAAAAAATATTAAATGCTTGATGTAAAACATCACGTGGAGGTATTTTCTAGCTTATTTAGGTATGTTCGGCTGAAAACAAATTGAGGACGTCCCAAAAATGCACACAAAGGTAAAACTATAGGCTTACATATTTTTGCAACTGTGGTCCACAACTCATGGTTAGTTTCATGCCTAATTTGGACTGAAATTGACTTTTTTGAATGTTATGACGCTTTCTGATGATACATTTTGTATTGAGGCTAATTCAATACAAATTTTTCCGCCACATGATCATAAGAAGATATTTTCTACATGTGTGTCCATATGAAAAATACATTTAAAAATGTCTCAAAAATGCACACGAAGGTAAGGTTATAGCCTTCATAGCGGGCAGTGGAAGCCTAGTGGATAGGACACTGCCTTTGGGACCTGAAGTGAAAGTGACTCTTTGTCATTGTGAACACACCCAAGCACCTCTGCATTTAACCCATCACACGTGCACACGTGGAGCAGCGGGCAGCCACCAATGGCGCCAGGGGAGCAGTGTAGTAGGACGGTACCTTGCTCAAGGATATCTCAGTAGTGCCCGGGCTGCGAACCTGCGACCTTCAGGTCCCAAAGGCAGTGTCCTAACCACTAGGCCACCACTGCTGATGTGTTAAAGAGGTCATATTTCATTGTGGTGCTTGAGTGTGTTCACAATGACAATCACTTTCTTTCACTTAAATATTTTACCAATTTTGGCATATATGACCTGTTTTTTCGATGCTTTCCAAAGATTTCAAGAAGAAATATTTTCTGAAAAATAAGCATACATTTTTTATTGAGGCCGTTTTTGCTTATTACAAGTTTTTGCTTTTTAAAAAATTAAATATGTTACATAGAAACATTGTGTGAAGTTATTTGTAGCTGATTTAAGTGTGTCAAAATACATCTGTGGACGTCACGAAAGTGCACAAGTTATCCGTCACCATGGAGTTTCCTTCCACTGTTATGCTGATGATAAGCAGCTGTACATCAAAGCAACTGCTGCGATTCCCAACCTTCATCCCTATCACCGTTTCTGGCACCGTTGTCATCCTCATCACCTCAATTTGCCATCTCCATAAGCTGTCTCACCTTCTCTGGTCACAACATTCCTCTCTCCTCATCACTTACCTCGGGACTCCAATCTCACCTTTGAATCCCATGTCAACCACCTTTGCAAGATCTCTTTTCACCACCTCCGGAATATTCTAAACTCCGCCCCACTGTCACCCTACAAGATGCTGAAAAGATCCAAGCTTTTGTCTCCTCTAGACTGGATTACTGCAACGCACTACTCTTCGGAATTTCCAGCAAGAGCAATACGTCCAAAACTCTGCAGTTAGGATCTTGATGCGAGTTCAGAAGCATGAACATATCGTTCCCATTCTCCACACACTCCACTGGCTTCCTGTCTCCGCCAGGATTGAATTCAAGGTCTGTCTCCTCACTCACAAATGCATCTATGGAAATGCTCCCCTCTACCTCAAAGAACTACTTATACCTCGAACCACAACTCGCTTCCTCTGCTCCACTAGCACAAACCGACTCCAGATTTCCAGAACCAAATTCAAATCCATAGGGGTAATGCATTGGGTGCCTCTGCCCCTCGCCTATGGAATGCTCTCACTGACACCTTAAGGGCTCTACAATCCAAAAAAAAGAGTTTTAAAACATTTATTTTTCGTAGAGCTTTCGGTTTTTAATCTTTTGTTGTACTTTTCGAATCTTTTCTAATCTCGTTTTCAGCATGTTTTAGTGTGTTTTTGCAATTTTGGGCCAAAACTGATGGATTTCGCTTGTATTTTAGTCATTAGTTCTTAGACGTTAAGACGTTTGAAGGGCTTAGTGACTCTGTGGTGTTGGAACAGTTAAAAAATTCGGTTCCATTATTACATATCGATCAAAACAAATCTAAAACTCCTAGTGAGGCTGAAGTTGTAGTTGATGAATGTCCAGTCTCTCTATAAGTTTGCCACATTTTGATGGTCCCTCAGGCTATCCTTCTGCATTTGTTGGATGTAAATCTGACAACTCATGGGAAAAATGAATGCCTGGTTTTGAGGGCCTGGTCAAAACTTTCAGGCAGTGGCAATCATGCTAAACCTGTTGTGTTTAATACATCTGTGCATGATCCTTCTGGATTTGGTGCAAGGTGAAGTAGTGGTTGGAGTTCATGCTTCATTGCCAGTCTTAGGTGTGGATGTGATCTTGGAGAATGACCTTGCTGGTGGTCGTGTCTGACCTGATGGCCCAATAGTTCCGTTGTGCCCTGCGCCATTAGAAAAGGTTCAGTTCATTTCAGTGTTTGGTATACCTAGATATAGGGAGGAACATGACTTATTAGTGCCTGTTGCTGGGTTACAGAGCCAGTTAATGATTTCTGAGTTACTGGCCAAGTTTTAGGAGTTACTGATTGTTTTTGTTGCAATATTCTGTGACCATTTTTAAAGGAAAATATATAAATACTTAAATATAAAATAAATATAAATATGAAACATTTTACATTAAAACATCGTGTTGAGGCATTTTTGTAGCTGTGTCAGTAAAAATAAATAAATATATATATCTGTAGACGTCCCAAAAATGCACACAAAGGTAAGACAATTATCTTTTACAAATGTTGGTCCAAAAGTCAAGGTTAGTTTTTTTGTTGCCTAATTTGGACTGTAATTACTTCTTTGCACTGTTTTAATGCTTTTCCAATGATTTCAATAAGAAAAAGAATATTTTCGAAAAATTAGGAGTAAATTTTGTATTAAAGCTAAATTCTGAGCATCGTTCTAATGTTAATTTCAAGAAAAATGTTAAATATTTGACCTTAAAACATAATGTGAAGGCATTCTCTAACCGATTTACGTTTGCCAATATGGAAAAAAAAATACACTTGAAGAGGTTCCAAAAATGCACACAAAGCCTTATGTATTTTTGCAATTTTGGTCCACAACTCATGTGTAGTTTCATGTCTAATTTGGACTGTAATGGCTTTTTCTATTTTACTGTGGTTTGATGCTCTCCAATGATGTCAAGAAGGATAAAATTACATTTTCTTTAAAATAAGCGTCTAAAATATGCATGCATTTAATGTTCATTTAAGAAAAATGTGAAATATTTTACACTTGAACATATTTTCTTGCTGATTTAAGTGTGTTATTATCACAAATATATACATTTTGAAAACATCTCATAAATGCACTTAAAGGTAAGGCCATGTGTGTTGGGCTAAAGGCTTTGTGTGATGGGGTGTGTTCACAATGACAAAAACGGTCACTTTCACCTTATTTATATGAGATCGTTATATGTTCATGCGAGGACGGGGCTACACTCTGATCTGCAATTAAAAAGATGTAGATAATTCAGATGGTTGGTGGCATTGGGGTGACTTATGTGCATTTGCCAGAAGGCTAACATAGCCATTAGCAAGCTCACCTACAAAAACATTAAAAGTAAAAATAATATACCCACTGACTATGCATCAGTGCAATCTCTCTTTGATGTGTAATGGGGATAAAATGTTGAAAGGGTTAAGCTAAAGTTCAGGGGGCAAAGCAGTTGCGCTATTAGTCGACGGCGTAAAATTTCAAATGGTCAAATTTGTTTAGGGGGCATTGCAGCGAATGCCATTGAAGTGAATGTGAATTTGCTCATGGAACTTCACTGGCAAATGCGATTGTTCTATTATGGATAGTTTGCTCTGTCTCGCTCTCATGCAGCTATCAACAGCACCTGGGCAGCAGTGTCGTGGGACAGTACCTTGCTCAAGGGTCCCTCAGTGGTTCCTTGATCTGCAACCTGTAAGGGGAACTACGGCTCCACCTGGTGGCCGTAGCAGGTCGGCATCCCCAGAGTACTAGCCCTGGCCACGCCCTTCCCAGGTGATACTCATGGGGGCTAATCTGGACAGACTTTCGCACAACTCGGTGGGTCTGGTTTTGACCCTCTTTTGTGTAATTTTGGATTTTTGCCTTGTCTCTGATATTCTGATTGCTGTTCCCTTGACCCTTGTCTGTTCTTGGACTACATCTTTCTGCCTATTCCTCCTGGTATCCGATTGTCCTGGTGACCTGTTTCTGTTTGACCTTGAAATTGCCAATAAACATCCCTTTTTACTTGCATTCGCGTCCCAATCTTCAGCAGTTACGTTACACAACCCTCCGATCATATGGGCAAGTCCCTAACCACTAGGCTACAACTGCCCTTTTCTATGTTGCTTTTATGTTGTCACTGTTTGTGATGATGTTGGCTAACTTGTTAAAGCAGCACCAACATGGAGGATTTTCCACTTGTCAGCCTTCGGGATCTGTTTGATTTAATGCAGAGTTTGCCAACATATAGGTCGCAACCTCCTCATGGGCAGTGAATCCCGGGCAAAGACGTGATCGTCTTCGCGCACATCCAGAAGACCTGTGGCACCACCCGTTCGACTGCCGCCCGGGACAGAAGTGCACGGGGTACCGGCCCAACCACAAGGAGACGTGGCTCTTTGCTCTTTTTTCCATGGGCTGAGGCGGTGGCTCGCACTGATGTTAGTGACTGTCGACGTTTCTACAAGGAAAGGTCAGGATTCACCAAAATTATTTGTAAAGCTTTTATTTGAGAGAGAGAGAGAAAAAGAGAGAGAGAGAGAGAGAGAGAGAGAGAGCAATAGTCTTCTGCAGGAAAACATATTCTCCCCTACATGAGGGATCTCCCAAAGGCAGAAGTCAGAAGTTAGGAGCGCAGAGCTACAATTTGCACTGAAGGTCTCTGAGCACACTGAATGATTATTAGCAAGAGGTCAGAATACTGTGTCACCTATCAAACCAGTGTCACCCAGCCCCGAGTGTCATGGTGCAGTAGCCTCGAAAAGTCTGGTCTTTGCAGTGTGACGACGGAGTGATAGGAGATAACATATGGTCATGCATAAGTTAAGTAGGGAACGAAATGGACATTTAATCTACTAGAACAGTATGTTCTTCTAAAATCCTTAATAGTTTTATGGCCTACAGACTTTTAAGGGATTAGGAACCTCGGGCCTCAGGTGAGCGCCCGCACACCACTGTCCTTCAGAGCCTGTGTGACCGTTTCGCATGCGCGTTCGTATGGCAAGCCAACAACGCAAATTCATCACCTCTCCCACGCGTTTTGTTTTGCTTTTTACAGCGATTGTAAACTGATCGTAAACACCTTTGCTGTTAGCGCCTCCCTGACTGTTGGAACGCCGCTTTTTATGCCGCCTAATGGTCAAACATCGTAAAACGCAGTGCTGAAGTACCTCACAGAATGGCGAGTGGACGCCACTCAGCATCGTATAGGGTAATTCCCTCCGACCTGTGGATCTAACAGGCACTGAATGTGAACTCCACGCCATCATGTTTGATAAATTATTATTATTTATTTATTTTTTTAACTCTTTTTACTTACTTCGCTTGGGTGCTCCATGGTCACGTACATCTCCTGCCCCAGAGTCACGTCTCTCAATTAAAGCACGTTCTCAGTCCATGAAAGAGTGATTCATTGCAAATCGTGAGTGATTCTTTTCTCAAATCATGAGTGATTCGTTTGCAAATTGTGACCATGACTCTTCACGTTCAAAGTCAAGGGGCAAGTGATTGATTTGAGAATCGCGACCGCAATTCCTCAAGTTTGAGTCAGATAACCGCTGCACTTTTTTGGTGCAGGAGTGAGTGACCACAACTCTTCAGGTTTGAGTCACATGATCGCTGTCATTTATTTGGATTGTGACGGGGACTCTTCTGGGTATCAGACCACCGCAGAAGCAAGTGATTAATCTTTATGTTTCAGTCACATGATCACTGCACAATCTCAGTTCAAGAGAGAGTGATTCGTTTACGAACTGCGAGTCATTCATTTGTGAAACGTGAGTCATGAGCGAGTGATTCATTAGCTAGTTACAATCCTACAGGTTTAAGATTCAAGGTTTCAAGATTCTTTAGTTTGTCACATTAATAGTTCTACACCTATATGTAGTGAACTATACCCTGATCGTTCCTGAGACTGCAAACTTAAATAAGTTAACGCTTAAACTTAGTTAAAAAATAATAATTCAAAATATATAGAAGAAACATATTACAGTAAAATAGAATATTTAATATAAACAAAAAGTGTACATTGTGCATGTAAAATAACTACAACTACATATGGTAAAGTGCAAAATGACACTATAAACATATTGTTGGGTGGAAACTCAATGACCAGGGAATAGCAGGCAGGCAGAATGTCCTGGATGTCTAAGATGCTCTGGTCCTGCATGTCCAGATGTAAATGTCCTGCAGAGGTGGTAGAGCTGACATTGTGTAGCATTCCGAGACCCTGACCTGTAAGGCTTTTTCGAACCAGGAGGTGATGTTCTTTCAGGACACTTTCCGCGGCACCAGAGTAAAAGAGCCTAAGGATCATTGAGGAAACTCTGGAAATGTTTGAAAAGCATCAAACACAGTCTGTAAGATTTGGGTACTGTTTTCCATACACCTAGCCTACACCCACTCTTTTCTACATCACTTTTACATCTGTCTGTACGCAAATCTGCCATCTACTCCCTGCTGTGACATTAGTCTTTTTTCACATCTGTCTTGCAACCCCATTTAGGGGCCGTTTGACCTTCTGTGACTCCTGTGAGTCTCTGCTATGTTCTGTAAACCTTTGATAAAGGCATGTTCAAGATAACAATCAGTTTCTCTAGCATCTCAAATTTAAAAAAGGTCAAAACGAACACAGAGGAGGACTAAACGATTGTACGTTTTGACATAGCAATATTGTAATCAACAAAATTACAGATATAAGCGAAACTGGCGAAAATTTCCATGTGTGTCTGACATTAATGAAAAAAATTTTGAAACATCAAACTGTGGTCTACTCGTCTGGATACCATCATCGATATGTGATATGTCACGACATGTATTAAGATGGAACAAAGGAAAAAAAAAAGAGCAGACAGTGCCATTGTTTACAAAATGAGTACAGATCATTTTTGTTCAGGGTTTTTCACACCGCAGTACAAAACGTTCACTTAAGCTAAGACTAATGATGATCTTTAGAGGTTTGACAGTGTTTTTTAAGTACTAACGATATCGATATGCTCAGAGAAGCGTATTGCGACCACAGTTTATCACGATAATGATCAATTTCATCATATTGCCCAGCTCTAATCAAGCCTGAGGTTGCAGAAATGTTCAGGATGACAAATGAAATTTGGAAACATGACGACACCATGGACAAACTTCGACAGCTGTCTAGGGAGCAACGAGAATGATGCAGTTGAGACTAGGTGACTAGACAAGCCTCATCTACAGCCCCTGCTGGATTTGGGAGTGGATGGACTTTATGCCAGCATCACAACAGGAGAACATGACATTGATTTTCCCGTGGTTGCGGGAGCGCTTCCCTTTTTGTGTGAATTTCATGAGTTTTCAGTAGAATCACAGGAGAGAATGTGAGATTTGGGTACCGCTTTACACAAATCTGTCATCTACTCCCTGACGTGACATTCTTGCGCATCTGTTCTGCAACCCAATTTAGGGGCCCTTTGACCTTTAGAACTCCGGTGAGTCTCTGCTATGCTCTGTAAATGGCCTGTTCTGGCCCCACACCTCAGACCAGAGAGAGACTGACCACACAGCAGGAGTGAGCAATACAAATGTTCTTACTTTCGTCTCAAAAAATCTGCTATAGCAAAAGTATCAACGCCTCATCAATAACTCCGAAAGGAACCCTGGATTTGATCAGACAATTTCATCTAGTCCAAGAAACCGTTAGCATTCAAATTTGGCATTAAACTAAAAGTGAGTTTTGGACCAAAATTGCAAAAATATTTAGGAAAATTTTGGCACATACTCAAATGTATTTTTTTTAAATACTAACACACTTGAATCAGCTGGAAATGCCTCCACATAATGTGTGTAGTTTTGGCCTTAATGCATAATTTATTCTTATTTTTTAGAGAACACATTTTTATCCTTTTTGAAATCATTGGAAAACTCCAAAAACACATTCCAAAAAAAATGAAACTAACTTTAAGTTTTGGACCAAAACTGGACCAAAAGCAGAGGGCCCTACCTTCAATTTGACACTAACAGTTAAATCAACTAGACAATGCATCCACATGATTTTTTTATGCACAGTTTTCCTACTTTTCTTAAAATATGTTTCATTGTGATACATAATTTATGTTAAATCTTTAGAAAATGCTTTGTTTTTTTCCTGATGTCACTGGAAAACAAAAATCAGTCCAGTGATGCTGTTACAGTCCAAATTGGGCATGAAACTAACCTTAATTTTTTGACCAAAATTGCAAAAATAGAACTTTACCTTCATGTGCATTTTTTCGAGACGACCACAAATTTGTTTTTAATATGAAAACACTGTTAAGACCCCAGTCGTAACACTCCTGTAGGACATCTGCTGCTCTTGTTTTGTGCCATTTGTTTGGTGCAGCGTGTGTGACTGGACACTTGGGGGAGCTCTCAAGGATAACGCGCCACAGAAGCAACACCTGGAAGACATTTAGAGCTTTCTCCCCTCTGATTTGTGGGGTAAAGTGTGGGGTAAAAGGTATGAGTGGCTCTTTTCTTTTGTCTGTTTTCTCATGGTTTTGATAGGGAGTGAGGGTAACCCCTGCACTTTTGTTCCTTTTATGTTCAGGTTTACTTAGTTGTGTTCATTAATGGTTTTGTTTATTATTTTGCTATGGGTTTATCCCTGAAAAGGTGCGTTATCTATCTGATGATCTTAATGAGATTTTATAGAAGATGCAAATAATCCCCAGATGATTTATTCTGAGTTTGTGTCCAGTGCTTGGTTCCAATTTTCTGTCATAGCCTAAACCGTAGACTGGGTCATAACACACTTAAATCTGGTAATCTGCATTCCATGTATATGACAATGTGAGGTACAGACTGAGGATACTTCAGATACTGAGCCAAATTGACTGCTTCCAGATGAAGTTGACCTGCTGTCAGTCGACCAAGGTTTGTAGACAACAAGGTTAAGTGATAAGGACACAGCAACTATTTTTGGGAATGTAGCAATGAGGGAAGATAGAGAAATGCTTCATAATTCACTAGGAAAGTCATCTCCAGACTATATGAAATGCACTAAGGCAAATGGAGAGAATCAATGATTTAATGATTTCAAGAAGAATAAAATTGCATTTTCTGAAAAAACACATGAAAAACATATACACAAATATCTTTTGCAAAATTCAAAGTTAATTTTCAAGAAAAATGTGAAATATTCAACAGCAAAACATTATGTAGAGGCATTTTCATGCTGATATGTGTGTTATTGTCATAAATACGTAAATTCTAAGATGTCTAAAATGCACAGGAACGTATTTTTGCAATTTTAGAAAAAACGTATGTAGTTTTATGCCTACTTTGGATTGTAATAGGTTCTGTGAACTCTGTTTTGATGCTTTCCAATAATTTCAAGAAGAATAAAATTGTATTTTCTGAAAAAATGCATGAAAAACATGTACGCCAATATTTTATTTTACTAAAATCAGTTTATTTTCAATAAAAATGTGAAATATTCTCCAGTAAAACATTATTTAAAGGCATTTTCTTGCTGGTTTAAGTGTGTTCAAGAACATTAACCTATAACCTTATATATTTTTGCATTTTTGGTAAAAAAAAACCCCAAAAAACTCATGTGTAGTTTTATGCCTAATATGTAATATGGCTTTTATGAACTGTGTTTTGATGCTCTCCAATGATTTCAAAAAGAAAAAATTGTATTTTTGGAAAAACACATGAAAAACAATAATATTTTGTCCAATATTCAAAGTTCATTTTTAAACATTTGAGATATTCTATAGAACAACATTATGAAAAGGCATTTTTATGCTGATATGAGTGTGTTATTGTCATAAATAGGTAAATTCTAAGGTGTCTCAAAATTCGCCTTTTTGATTTATTTTTTTTTTGGTAAATGGCAATTTTGGTAAAAAAAACTCATGTGTAGTTTTATGACTTATTTGGACTGTGATGGCTTCTTTGAACTGTTTTTTGATGATGATGAAATGATTTTTATGCATATGCATTTTTGCCCCATTAAAGTGTGTTTAGTTTTTGTTACATTTCTTGTTGGTGTAAAATATGTGCATATTTTTCAGAAAATACAAATGTTTTCTTCTTGGAATCATTGAAATCATTGGACAGTCCAAATTAGGCAGATTCTGACCTTGAGTTTTTGCCCAAAATTGCAAGACTACGTATAGCCTTATGTTCATGAGCATTTTTGGAATTTTCTAAAATGTGTTTATTTAGCTTCTTACACACTTTAATGGGGTAGAAAATGTATATGCAGAATGTTTTATTGTAAAATATTTCAAATGTTTTGTGAAATTGAATTTTAAATGTTGCAAAAATTTCCTTCTGGTGTAAAATATATGCTTATTTTAGAGAAAATACAAATGTATTCTTCTTGAAATTATTAAAATGTATCAAAACACAGTCCAAAGAAGCCAGGGCAGTACAAATATGGCAAAAAAATTTGACCTTTAGTTATTGCCCAAAGTTGCAAACATACATAAGGCTAAAACCTAATGTTCATGAGCATGTTTGGAATTTTCTGACATTTGTTTATGTTGCTTCTAACACTCTTAAATGGTGTTATTGCAAAATATTTCATATTTGTTGTGAAATGGAATTTTAAATGTTACATACATTTCCTGCTGGTTTAAAATATATGCTTATTTTAGAGAAAATACAAATTTATTCTTCTTGAAATCATTAAAATGTATCAAAACATGGTCCAAAGAAGCCAGGGCAGTCCAAATTAGGAAAAAATTGACCGTGACGTTTTGCCCAAAATTGTAAAAATACATAAGTGTTATGTTCATGAGCATTGTTGGAATTTTCTGACATTTGCTTATTTTGCTTTTAACACACTTAAATGGGATAGAAAATATATACGCAGAATGTTTTATTGAAAAATATTTCATATTTTTGGGAAATTAAATTTTAAATGTTGTATACATTTCCTGATGGTGTAAAATATATGCTTATTGTTCAGACAATACAAATGTATTCTTCTTGAAATCATTGAAATGTATCAAAACACAGTCCAAAAAGCCAGGACAGTCCAAATTAGGCAGAATTTTGACCTTGAGTTTTTGCCCAAAATTGTAAAAATACATAACGGTATAGACTTATGTTCATGAGCATTTTTGGAAATTTCTGACATTTGTTTATGTTGTTTTAAACATACTTAAATGGGGTAGAAAATGTATATGCAGAATGTTTTATTGTAAAATATTTCATATTTTTTGTGAAAATGAATTTTGAAATGTTGCATGATTTTTATGCTGGTGTAAAATAAAGGCTTATACAAATACAAATAGAGATACAAATGTATTCTCTTTGAAATAATTTAAATGTGTCAAAACACCAATCATAGAAGCCAAGGCACTCCAAATCAGGTAAAAAAAAATTACCTTGAGGGTTTGCCCAAAATTGCAAAAATACATAAGGCCTTACATATTTTTGCAATTTTGGGCAACAACTCAAGGTCAAATTTTTTACCATGATTCAACTGCCCTGGCTTCTTTTGACTGTGTTTTTATATGTTTCAATGATTTCAAGAAGAATACATTTTGATTTTCTGAATAATAAGCCTTTATTATAAACAAGCAGGAAATTTATGATTTATGATCATTTAAAATTTGATTTTTACAAAAAATATGAAATATTTTGCAATAAAACATTCTGCAACTTTTCTACCTCTTTTTAGTGTGTTAGAAACAGAATAAACAAAATTCAAAAAATGCTCTTGAACATAAGTCTATAGCCTTATGTATTGTTGCAATTTTGGGCAAAAACTCAAGCTAAATTTTTTGTATAATTTGGACTGCCCTGGCTTCTTTGGACTGTGTTTTGATACGTTTCAATGATTTCAAGAAGAATAAGCATGCATTTTCTGAAAAATAAGCCCATATTTTATACCAGCAAGAAATGTGTGCAACATTAAAAAAAATTTTCACCAAAAATATGAAATGTTTTACAATAAAACATTCTGCATATGCATTTTTTTAACCTCTTTTTAGTCTATTAGAAGCAAAATAAACAAATGTGAGAAATTTCCAAAAATGCTCATGAATGTAAAGCCATATGTATTTTTGCAATTTTAGGCAAAAAGTCAAGGTAAATGTTTTTGTCTAATTTGGACTGCCCTGGCTTCTTTGGACTGTGTTTTGATATGTTTCAATGAATTCAAGAATATGCATTTTCTGAAAAATAAGCACATATTTTATACCAGCAGAAAATTTAGGCAAGATTCAAAAATTATTTTCACAAAAAATATGAAAAACTTTACAATAAAACATCCTGCATATGAATTTTCTACCTCTTTAAAGTCTATCAGAAGCAAAAAAACAAATGTCAGAAATTTCCAAAAATGCTCCTGAATGTAAGGCTATATTCTTATGTATTTTTGCAATTTTGTGCTAAAACTCAAGGTCAATTTTTTGTCTAATTTGGACTGCCCTAGCTTCTTTGGACTGTGTTTTGATATGTTTCAATGATTTCAGGAAGAATAAGCATGCATTTTCTGAAAATTAAGAACACATTTTATACCAGCAGGAAATGTATGCAACATTCAAAAATTATTTTCACAAAAAATATGAAATATTTTACAATA
>JBBPDA010063644.1:0-13096 GCA_037974385.1 Arnoldichthys spilopterus | reverse complement strand
CATCATCATCACCATCATCACCATCACCACCATCATCACCACCATCATCATCACCACCATCATCACCATCATCATCATCACCATCACAATCATCATCATCATCATCATCACCACCATCACCACCATCATCATCATCATCATCATCATCATCACAATCATCATCATCATCATCATCACCACCATCACCACCATCATCACCACCATCATCATCACCATCATCATCACCATCATCACCATCATCATCATCACCATCATCATCATCACCATCATCATCATCATCACAATCATCATCATCACCACCCTCACCACCATCACCACCATCATCACCACCATCATCATCACCATCATCATCATCATCATCATCATCATCATCACCATCATCACCACCACCATCATCACCATCATCATCATCACCATCACAATCATCATCATCATCATCATCATCACCACCATCACCACCATCATCATCACCATCATCATCATCATCACAATCATCATCATCATCACCATCATCATCATCATCACCATCATCATCATCACCATCATCACCACCACCATCATCACCATCATAATCATCACCATCACAATCATCATCACCATCATCATCATCACCATCACAATCATCATCATCATCATCATCACCATCATCACCACCATCATCACCATCATCATCAATCTGGAGAATACTGACTTGTTGATGTTGCTGCCCTCTTTGAGTCGTTCTCCAGCGGCTCCGGTTTTAGCCGCCCTCTCGCTGCCCGCGAGGTCCACCAGGCTCAGCTTACTCACTTTCTCCCCGCTAGTCTGAACACACACACACACACACACACACATGAACACACCAATACCCCTTTAAGGCCCACAAATATATATATAAAAAAAAATGAAATATTTTAAATAGGACGCAATAACGACGGCGGTGGAAAGGGAACACGCTGCCCCCACACACGGGCAGAACCTGTGATTGTCCTAAATGTTCAAAAAACTGTACAACACAGATCATAAAACAATAAACAGGTGAGGGACAAACAAGCAATCTGGCAACCCTGGAAGAGTGCGCTCACCCCAGACCGCAGGTCTCGGAGTGTGTGTGTGAGGATGACGTTGAAGACGGCATGTGAGCGGCTGCTCTCCTCGTTCATGTTGGTGGCTGCTACGGTTCGGGATTTATTCCCCTCGGACATCAGAGACTCAATGTCCTGCAAAGAAAACGAGAAAATTCAACAAAAGCTGCTCGGTTAGTCCGAGCCTGATGAACTGCATTGACGCACGAACCGTGTTCACGTCAAACTGAATCAGTTCTGTTCACTGTGACCTTCAGGTGGACGTAACCCAACCACTGGCATCTGACTGGCACTGGTTCAGAAACGAACGTCCGGTCAGAGCCAATTAGGAAGAAAGAAAGAGAAAGAAGGAAGAAAAGAAAAAAAGAAAGGAAGACAAGAAAGGAAGAAAGGAAGGCAAGAAAGAAAGAGAAAAGAAGGAAGACAAGAAAAAAGAAAGGAAGAAAGACAAGAAAGGAAGACAAGAACGGAAGGAAAGAAGACAAGAAAAAAAGAGAAGAGAAAGAGAAGAAAGAAAAGAAAAAAAGAAAGACCAGAAAGGGAGAAAAAGAAAGAAGAACAGAGAAAGAAAAGGAAAGGAAGGAAAGAAGGCAAGAAAAAAAGGAGAAGAGAAAGAACGAAAAGAGAAAGAAAAGAGAAAAAAAGAAAGAAAGAGAAGAAAGAAAAAAAGACAGACCAGAAAGGAAAGAAGAAATGAGAAAGAAAGAAAAGAATGGAAAGAAAGGATGGCTGGAAGGATGGAAGGATGGAAGGATGGATGGATGGATAAGTGAGTGAGTGAGTGATGTGCAGAACCTTATAGCTGGTCACAGCCAGACGGGACAGGCCATCGACGTAAGGACCCAACACGTTGTGTTCTCTCACTCGCAGAACCTGAGATCCCCTGAGAACACAAGGTCACAGTGAGCGGAGGGAGGATCACAGCCTCACCCCAGAGTGCACTCAGCCTCGACCTGCTGCCACCCTGACCTTCTGCTGCGCTGAGGCTAATGCATTAGCATGGTGCTAACATCAAAGGATTGTCTCCCTTTACGATCAAGCAGATCAGCCATAGCATTAACACCACCTGCCTATCACTGAGTGTGTCCCTCCTGCTGCTGGAGCAGCTCTGACTGTGCTGCACTGTGTGTTCTGACCCCTTTCTATCAGAGTCAGCGTCACTTTCTACACCACAGCAGCTTCTGCAGACCTAGAACACTCCCCAAGACCTGGAGACGCTCTGGCTCGGTCGTCTAGAGCATCGCAATAAAGCCCCTTGTCAAAGTGGCTCGAATCCTTACGCTCCTGCTTCCAGCACATCAGAAAAAGAAAGAACTAGGGAGTCGATGTTACTCACTTTACCCGTTGGTGGTGTTAATGTTTTGGCCGATCGGTGATTGCCAACAACAGGACCCTTGTCCAGGCTGGGAATGTACAGGCGCTTTCTCACCCTTTGGGGTCCAGCAGGTCTCGGACCTTCTCGTTGTAGATCTCCATGTAAGACACTTCCACCGCGAAGCTCTCGCCCTCCCTCTGCTCTCTGACGGTCCGCTCGAACAGGGAGCTGCACAGCCGCGGGATCAGCCCGGGCTGCTCTGCTGAACCCATCATGGTGTAGGACTTCCCTGAGCCTGCGAGCGCACACAGAACAGCCATGTGAGGTTATTCTTAAATAAAGAAAAATAAAGACAATTAAGAAATAAAGAAAGAAAGAAAGTAGGAAAGAAAGAAAGAAAGAAAGAAGGAAGAAAAGAAAGAAAGGATGAAGGAAGAAAGAAAAAAGGAATGAAGAAATAAATAAAAAAATAAATGAAAGAAAGAAGAACGAAAAGAAAGTAAGTAAAGAAATGAGGATGAAAGGAGGAAAGAAAGAAAGAAGGAAAGAAAAGAAAGTAGGAAAGAAAGAAAGAAAGAAAGAAAGAAAGAAAGAAAGAAAGAAAAGAAAGTAAGTAAAGAAATGAGGATGAAAGGAGGAAAGAAAGAAAGAAAGAAAGAAAGAAAGAAAGAAAGAAAGAAAGAAAGAAAGAAAGAAAAGAAAGTAAGTAAAGAAATGAGGATGATAACCCTAATGGGCCTCATTCAGACTCAAGAGCACAATCGGACGCATGTGAGTGATGAAATAATCGGTTACTGCGTTTTCTCCGATGATAGTGCTGTGTAACGTTACAGAGTTTAAATTACAATTAAATCACAAAGAAAAAAGAAAGAACAAAATAAAGAAAGAAAGAGAGAAAAAGAGAGAAAAAAGGAAAAGAGGAATAAAGAAATAAATAAAGAAAAATAAATAAAAGAAAGAAAGAAAGAAAGAAAGAAGAAACAAAAGAAAGAAAGGACGAAGGAAGAAAGAAAAATGAAAAGAAAGGAGGATGAAAGGAGGAAAGAAAGAAAGAAAAAAGAAAGAAAAAAAGGATGAAAAAAATAAAAAAAAATAAAGAAAGGAATGAATGAAGAAATAAAAAAAAAATGAAAGGAGAAAAGAAAGAAAGGAGAAAGAAAGAAAGCAAAATAGATAAATAGGTAGATAAATAAATAGATATTGTATATATATATATATATAGTGGAAAAGTATCAAGATATTTTTGCCACATCGCTCACTCATACACTGTGAACTGTGAACTTTTTTATAAGCAAGGTGTCGACCGTGTTGAAGAGCAGCAGCTGTAAAACTGGATTTACCGGTTTGTCCATAAGCGAATATGCAGGCGTTATAGCCCTGGAAGGCGTTATCCAGGAGATTCCCCCCCAGGCACTGGAACACCACCTCCTGACCTGCGAGCCACAGAAACAGGTTGAGCAGTTTAGGACCTTCAGTTAAATGAACTGATTGCTGAGCCACAGTGAAAGAACTGATCACATCAGGAAAACGCTGCGGTCACGTTCTGGCATTAAGCTGGTTTCACTGGTTTTACAGGCAAATGCGAGTCGGGGCCTCTCCTGCTGTACAAGCCCCATATGTGTGTGTGTGTGTGTGTTTGGGATGGAAGACTGTGCATCAGTAGGTCATGTACCTTCCGGAGCAAAACGCTGAACAAGCAGTTTATGGTCTGTGTGGTTGATAAAATGTGGGGAAAAAATCCCTGGAGACAGAACATGTGCAGCTGATACATGTTCAGCTCCTTTTACTGAAGTTTGGGCAGCTTGCGGTGGCTGATTTAAAAAAATAGAAGTAAATTTGCTTTTGGCTCAATGATTTTCAATTAAATTACAAAAACAGAAAGAAAGAAAGAAAAGGAGGGAAGCAAAGAAAGAAAAGGAGGGAAGGAAAGAAAGAAACGAAAAACACAGAAAGGAAAAAAGAAAGAAAGAAAGAAAGAAAGAAAGAAAGAAAGAAAGAAAAGGAGGGAAAGAAAGAATAAAAAATAAGGGAAAGAAAGAAAGAAAGAAAAGAAGGGAAGGGAAGGAAAGAAAGAAAAGGAGGGATGGAAGAAAAGAAAAAAAAGACACAGAAGATAAAAAAGAAAGAAAGAAAGAAAGAAAGAAAGAAAGAAAGAAAGAAAGAAAAGAAAAAAAGAACAGAAAAGAAAAAAGAAGGAAAGAAGGAAAGAAAGAAAAGAAAAAAGAAGGAAAGAAAGAAAAGAAAGACAACAAAAAAGAAAATAAAGAAAGAAAAACAGAAAGAAAAGGAGGGATGGAAGAAAAGAAAGACACAGAAAGTAAAAAAAGAAAGAAAGAAAGAGAAGAAAGAGAAGAAAGAAAGAAAGAAAGAAAGAAAGAAAGAAAGAAAGAAAGAAAGAAAGAAAAGGAGGGATGGAAGGAAAGAAAAGAAAGACACAGAAGGTAAAAAAGAAAGAAAGAAAGAAAACAAAGAAAGAAAGAAAGAAAGAAGGAAAAGAAAGAAAAGAAAAAAGAAGGAATAAAAGAAAGAAAAGAAAGAAAAGAACGGAGCTGTACAGGCCCTGTTTGTGTGTTTGTGACTGCATCACTTCTCCATCAGTACGTCATGTGTCAAGCTGGTACATGAGGCTAAACAAGCGGTTTATGGTCCGTGCGCTTGATAAAACATGGGAAGATTGTGCCAAAAGTGGCTGGAGGCGTAACATGCGCAGCTGATTCATAATCAGCTCCTTTTATTGAAGCTTTAGCAGCTCGTTGAGACCGATTTATCTTTAAAAATCAATGTCAACTTGCGTTTGGGTCTGAAGAGAGACACAAGCAGCAGCGAGACGGAGGCAGGAGCTTCAAGATCCTGCTGAAATAATGTTCTCCATTAGTGCAACACTGTCCAAACTCTCAGCAGGAGAGAACACCCTGGACAACACGGATCTCTCCTCATCGCCCAATTTTCATCTGCTCGCTGACGAATCCACCACACAAACGCTACATTCGGGCACGTACTGCGGTCGTGTCAGGGCAGGTCGAGTGGGGCACCACCCCTGAGCCTGGCCGCGCTTCTGGTCCTGCGTTTCATGAAAAAACACTCAACCCATAGTCCACACATCGCTGCAGACTGCAGGAAAATCCTCACCTGCATATCTGTCCACCTCCGCCTCTTCCATAGACCAGAAGCAGTAATCGTACGCAAACACCTGTGATGACCACAAGGAGAACATTGACCACAACAGCACCAAAACAATCCAACGGCTAGAAGTTCATGCACTGCAGCCTAATGTCCTACATAAAAGCTGCTGAAGAGATTCCTGATCTCCTACATGATGAACGTCTCTACACTAATCAGGTAAACGACAAAAACAAAAGCTCACCTTCGTTTGACTCCTGCACGTACGAGGAGAGAAAAACATAAAGAAATGATCAGACACTGTTCACACTTTTACAATCAACAAAGCATTAAACACAGAAAAACAAAATACAATGTTTATGTAATTATACAGATATTCAGTATTAACTGTATTTATATATGTTTATAATTCATTTTTTAATGCTCAACCTAATAAAATACAGCTGATTTTATTAGCATGCATTACAGTGAAACTACACCCCTAAACTGATCAATTCATTAAAAACGCAATTATTTGACTTTGTAATAATAAATGAAATTGATCTTTAAAAAAAAAGATATATATAGAAGTATAAAGACTAATACAATTATTTTAAAATTTATTATTTATAATAAAATATCATTTTTTATACATCTGTTTTCTTTAAAAAGAATAAATAAAAAAATAATACAATTATTTTAAAAATATTATTTATAATAAAATATCCTTTTTTATACATCTGGTTTTAAAAAAAAGAATAAATAAAAAAATAATACAATTATTTAAAAAATATTATTTATAATAACATATTTTTTATACATTTTTTTAAAATAAATAAATAAATAAAAGAATAATACAATTATTTTTAAAATATTATTTATAATACAATATCATTTTTTATACATTTGTTTTTTTAAATAATAAATAAAAGAATAATACAATTATTTTAAAAAATATTTATAATAAAATACTTTAAAAAAACAGTAAAAGTTTTTTAAAAAATCAACATTTAATATAATAATTTAAAATAATAGATGAACATTGTTTGAGAGAAATTTGTTATATTTATTGTAATATTTCCACTCTACTTCAAATGACCTGGTGTCTGTGTAAAAGCCCTTAAAACGCACTTCAGAGAATCTATTTGTATAACAATGGGTGTTAATTGTGCAGGAGATGGGGGCGGGCTCAGAAACAGGCTTGTGGGTGGGCAATGGGGGGGGGTCCCCTCCGAGAATTATGGTAAGTATGAAACCATGTCACAATATGCAAATCAGGAAAAAAGCAAAACATTCTCCTGAATTTAATAATGAGCCATTTCTGCAGCTTTGAAGTAAAGTGAAAGTGACTATTTGTCATTGTGAACACACCCCATCACACAAAGCGCACCACAACGGAGCAGCAGGCAACTATGTGAAGAACCTGTGGAGCAGTGTAGTGGGACAGTACCTCAGTGGTTCCCAGGTCGAGACTTGAACCTGCGACCTTCTGTTCACAAGGGCAGTCTCCTAACCACTAGGCCTCCACTGCCCTGTACAGACTAGTGAGCAAGTATGGACTGCGCACATCGGGAAGTGAACAGAATGTTTTTAACCTTGTTTACAAAACGTTTTAGATTCGACATCACACTCAGCTTTTCATGAAAACGGCCCTTTACTGAAGGTCATGTGTTCAAATCCCAGACTGGTGCCAAGTACTCCTGAGGTACCGCCCCCGAGCACTGCTCCTACACAGAGGGGTTAAATGCAGAGGTCACTGGTCACTGTGGTGCACTGGGGGCTGTACTGTAGTGTGTTCACAATGACAAATCTCACTCGCTCGCTCGCGCACTCACATTCGCTCACTCACTCACACACTCACTCACTCACACTCGCTCAAACACACACTCACACTCGCTCACATGCTCACTCACTCGCTCGCTCACATGCTCACTCACTCGCTCACTCACTCACACTCGCTCAAACACACACTCACACTCGCTCACATGCTCACTCACTCACTCGCTCGCTCACATGCTCACTCACTCGTTTGCTCACATGCTCACTCACTCGCTCACTCACTCACACTCGCTCACTTACTCACTCACTCACTCCCTCGCTCACTCCGTTGCTCGCATGATCACACACTCACTTACACACTCGCTCACTCACTCGCTCGCTCACTCACTCACATTATTTTGCAGCTTTTGATAAAAAGAACAACCCGATAGGTCACGCTGAGCTGAAAGCGTTTCAGTTACTAGACCTTCTGTACCACTCCTGTGAGCTGGCACTGATAGCGCTGTAGGTTGTTAAAGAACATTCCAGAAATAGCTGGCATGGCTTCAGTCACTAGTGGGGAGGGCGGCCTGACCACAACCAGAAACAAGAACCTGGGGCAGCCAGGGATCTCGCAAAAAGCATCTAAAAGGTGTCACCAAGAGAGTTCCTCATGCTTAGAGTGGAGGTTCAACCTACTTTATGAAAATTCTGCCACAACAGAGAGTGTGACATCACTTTCCCAACAAAACAAGCCTTATTGGGACCGAGTGGTGAAACATGCTGAAACATGGCCTTCAGTAGGCGAAACTTAAAGCGGGGGCAAACCAAATGACAACCTGCTGAAGTTAAAGGCAGTTGGGCTCTACAGTGATACTTACAACTTACCAAGGAATCAACAATATCCATGTTAAAGGGTTCACAAACTTTCAAGCACCACTGTTTTCCAGCACATGAATTGTCTAGGCATCGCAGTTGGGCCCTCAGATGTCATCAACTTCAAGAACTGACTGTTCACTTGCTGCCCAGTACATCCCCCACCCCTGACAGGTGCAACTGCAACAGGATCATCAAGATTATTGATGGTTTTAATGTTATGGCGGATCGGTGTATGCTAGCAAAGCTAACTTAGCTGGCCTTCGTTTATCTGCATTCATGATGGCAGGGTGCCAAACAGTGACATGACATGAGCAAGTCTGTTTGAGATTCCTGAAGAGTTGCACATGGTTCGAGGCAAATGTGAGGCGAGGCAGGCAGGCTGCATAAAGCGAGTCGCTTTGCATAAGCTTTCATTACTCGTTAGCGCCACTAGCCACTCTTGTCGCTTTAAGGCTTTGTTCTCCCAGTGACTCCGTAACCTTTGGCAAACATTGCGATACCCTTAAAAATTCCTGTGGTTGCGCTGCGGAGTGGCTGCGCTGAAAAACAGGCCCAATCCACGTCCCGCCCTGACCCTGCAGAGGAAGTCTGGGTAAACTTTCTTCTACAGCTATCAGCATAAGCCTGCAAGACCTGTTTGCGACTTCCTCCACAGGCAATGCAGCGACAAGCAAGTCAGGGCAAAGGAATCAACGCGGAGGAGTGGAACATTACAGCCTGAGAGAACGGAGAGGAAGACAACACTCGATCAGACTCAATTCTTCTCTCGTACCAACGTGGGAGCAGAAAAACTGTGGGAGATCGAAATGTTCCTCTGATCATTCAGCCTTTCTGGGTCTCAGATCCGGACCTAAACGCAGGGAGAGCTAAGGGACACTGCCTTCCCTGGGCGGAGCTTGAATCAGGGCACCCATGTTTGCGAGATGAATGCACCGCGGTTCATGCCACCTCCACACAAACTAGACAAGTTAAGAGGCCCTGGCCTGAAAAAAGGGTGGGAAATACACATCAATTGAACGCGGATGGGTCCTCGCTGACGCAGAATCGATGTACGTCTCGCAGGCTGCTAACGCAGGCTATCACTGCATCTTAGCAGTGAGCTACGCTGGGCCAGCCCTGGGGGCTGCTGGTAAAAGAAGGCTTCGGTCTTAAGAGAAAAAGGAATGGATCTCTTAAAGCAGGTGTGGGGCCTCACAAGCCGAACCAGGCCACATGTGGGAGTTCGGCCCAAACCAGATGTGGACCTCTCTTTTTCGGGAGTCCGCCTCCCACTGGTCGCCAGCCTGCAGGCATGCGGTCACCTGCTACTACCCTAGAGAACCCCAACTCGAGGGTAATCCACGCCTCTAGCGGTCTCATGCTGCCGGTGCACTCAGGTCCCCTGCCTACCTGTGTCGCTACCAAGGACCACAGGCAAACTCGAGTTAGAATAAAGGGAAAAGAGAGAGGGACTCACGGGCAAGTCCAAGCACCATTTAACACATTACCGGCTAGAGTCTGGTGTGGCCAAGGCACAATGCCAGCCACACCTGCCACCACAGACAAGGACTTTGCATTGCCCGGTGGGAAAACAGGCTTATAAGGACTTCAGCTCAGATGGCACACATAAGCACTGACTGACCTCAACATGGCAAAGCATCGCCAATGCCCCCTGCTGGCTAAGAGAAGCACATTTCCAGCACTTTCTACAGTCAAAACGATTTAATTCTTTACTCTTTCATGAAAAACCACTGGTTTATTTAGAAGTAACATTTCTAATAAAGCACTACGTCAGAATTAAGATTTCTCCTGTGTTCTGTATATTCACACTGGATCAAATCTAAACAAATTTATAATTGTGCTTCTAACAACAATCTGTCAGTTATTTAGGGCCAGATTTACTTGCAAAACACAACAGCAGAACAAAACACGCCTTGATGCACCAACAATGCACCTAAATTTAACGTCTGGTTTACTGAGACTGAGGGTTATCATGTGTACTGAGCTTAGCCCCGCCCACAAGCCGCATGTAAACAAGGTGGAGGGTTTAAGAGGCTAAAGACAGTAGTTTGGTGTGAAATGCTTCATTATTTCACGGTGGTGGTGAATGGAACCATGGCTCATGTCTCCAACACATATTTACCCACTGTAATGACTCTCCACCTCCAGCGAAGTGTCACATGTCACATGTTTCTATGGAACGCTGATGATGGTAAACCGTGAGCATTAACCTCTTCAGACGCCTGGTTCCATTCACCACCACTGTGAAAAATTCAGACTCGTACGTTTCTCTAGAACGGAGCATTTTCTCAGTGAATCTTACACTTTATTTGAATATGAAGTGAGTGTTTGTCATTGTGAACACACTCAAGCACCACAACGAAATGTGACCTCTGCGTTTAACCCATCACACGTGCACACATGGAGCAGTGGGCAGCTACCAACAGCGCCCTGGGAGCAGTGTAGCGGGACGGTACCTTACTCAAGGGAACATCAGTGGTGCCCAGGGACTCGAACCTGCAACCTTAAGGTCCCAAAGGCAGCGTCCTTGACTGCACTGTAGCAGTTTGGGGGATTTGGCATGAGACCAAAACAGAGGAATTGTTTTAACATTTAACAGACTTAAAAAAATATATATATATAAAAAAAAATATTTTATTTAGATTTCTGTTGATGTATTCTTCTTATTATCTGTATTTTTTTATAATTATTTTATTATTTTAGTTTATTACTTTAATATTCCTGTTTTATCACCACACTAAGCACTTTATATACATAATTTCCATTATTTTTAAGTAGTTTCAATGTTTTTCTTATTTGTATTTTTTATTTGTTAATCTCTTATTAAAAATGTATTTATTCTTAATAAACTTCTTTAAAATTGTTGTATAATAACTTTACTTGTTTTTACTGACAGTCATGTTTATTCTCTTTTCTCATGTGTGTAAAGCACTTTTAGATGGCTTTTAATATATAAGTAAATATGAATAGTTTATTATTACTATTATTATTAATATTATTGATTCAATTATTGATTAAACTACATAAATATACAAATAAATAAGCGACTGAATTTCTTATTTTTATGTATAATGTGGGTGTAATTCTAAAAAAGATTGAAATGGTTTTTTTTCGATGCACTTGTAAAAAAAATTAATAAAAAAAGAAAGAAAAAATATCAATTGTTCTTTCGGGTAAAAGAAAAGAGCGCTGAGCTGTGTGTGTGTGAGGGAAAGGGTAGAGCTAAGAGCCCCCAGGGGATATTACACACACACAGTCAGTGAACAGACACACCCTTTGTAAAGAAGGAGCGGGAGCCAGAAGAAGGGGAGTGGAGGAGTAGTGGAAAAGAGAGGAGGAAGCGGCCCAGCCCGGAACGTTCCACAGCCATCCTGCTTTAATGTCAAATACGCCGCACACACCAAAACGTCTGGAGCACACCTGACTTCCACCAGCGATTTTAATAACATACACACTTTACATATCAGCAATATTATATTAATACCAAACAACATATAAACGAGGGTTTATTTACAGGAAAACTATACCGCGAGTAAAAACGATTGCGACAGCCACTAAACATGCTTTCCTATCTCTTTCTATTAAAATAGGCTATTTTGTTTAATTTTGTTGATTTTTCTTATAGCACAGTTAATAGAATTTAAAATTTGTCAATTTTTGCATCAAAAATAATTTTTGCTACAAAAAACATATATAAATATAAATAAATAATATATAAATATAATAAATTTATTTAATTCTGAATAATAAATATACAAAAAATATTGTATAATTTTTTTTATGTAAAGAAACCTGTTTATTCTTTAATATGTTAAGTTATTGCAAATTTACCCAAAAATAAGAAACTTTTTCCAGAGTCTGAGTGTTCCATAAAAACTGCAGATGGTGCGTTATGGTGTGTAGCACAGTGCTGAAGACTAAGGACAGACAGGTGGATGGGGGCGTGTGTTAGCTTTAGAGGCGGAGACACACATGCGAAACGAAGGAGCTATTGAACACTGACGAAAGATGAAGGTTCTGTTCTAGACTTAACACTCCAGCCTTTGTGGAGCTCGGGGGATATGAGCTCTGCTTCAGCGCTGATCAAACACGGCTGATGTCTCTCATTATCCCTGCACTGAGGCTCTACACTCCGGGTGGGTTTCCATTGCAGTTTTGGGCTAAAATAGAGTACGAAATTTCGACAAAAACCCACACCCACCTCTTACATTTGATCAAATTAAACTTAAACTACTTATTGAAACAGCGTGAAATTCGACACACACGCAAGGAACAGGTGTGGGATGAACATATTCAAATTTGGTAAAAATCTATGATGGATTTTTGAAAATATTCAAAAGTAAAAACTTTTAACCGAAAACCTAAATTATACTCAGAATAAAATATAGACGTTTTTCAAATTTTCTACAGACATCATAGTCTACAACTCATCCTCCTGTAACTCACTTACATAACTGACTGTTGCCTCTTATTAGGTACCATAACACACTGTACATATTAACACTATATTTATTGTACATTTTAGTACATTTTTAACACATCAGTGATGTGAAATAACTGAATATACATCATAGAATGATGTGTTTGTGTTGAAGACACAGCCCTTGGTTCTATTCACCACCACTGTAAAAAATATCATTAATCTGTTTCCCTAGAAAACAGCTTCAAAAATAGACAAAACATTTGCTAAATCCTTCAATTAGTATTCTGTTTGATCTGTTTATCTATGTATTCGTTTTATATCTTACTTTATCATGCATTTTCTTTTTTATTCTCATTTATTATTTTTATTTGTTCTTATATTTAACTTTCATCATGCACTGTATTGCCTAATTTATCTATTTATTTAATTACACCGAGGTCCAAAAAATGTGGGATTTTTACTTTGTTTTAAATCTAAACCTCAATATAAATAATATTTATCATTTAAAGTTTTTTCTTATATTTATATACAATTAAATATATATATAATTATAAGTAT
>JBBPDA010063594.1:0-13100 GCA_037974385.1 Arnoldichthys spilopterus | reverse complement strand
GAGAGAGAGAGAGAGAGAGAGAGAGAAAGAGAGAGAGAGAGAGAGAGAGAGAGAGAGAGAGAGAGAGAGAGAGAGAATGATGCGTTTATGCATCATAGATTTATGGCCATCATCATGGTAGAGTAATGTTTTTATGTTCGCACCGAAGAAAAGCTGTACTAAACACTGAACACGTCTTCCTGTTTAAATCCTTTATCAGCGCAGCACCGCAACCCATTTTTACTGCACGGCTGTGAAAAGAGATTTTAATGCAATTAACATATAGCATGTTCAAACTCTAATCAGCAATGAATACAACTACTACAGGCCTGGCTTTCTTATTAAAAAAGCAGTTACCCCACACTATAACATTACCGCTTTACAGCAGGAGTGTCCTGTCTTATCCGCAAAAAGTTAAATTATTGAAAGTTGGTTAAATAACAGAAGGACTTACTCATATGTGGTAATCTGGAAATATGTGTAATAAGACTGAAATTGATTGATATTTAATTGAATAAAAACATGCATTGTAAAAATGTCCACTATGTTAGTCATTAATGCACTCATACATTGTCCTTCCAGCTATGATATCTTGGAACACCTTATTTGGGAAAGAGATTGAATGGATAAATGTTTGGAAGATAAACAATATATAATAATGTGGCACTGATAAGATAATCGTAAAAATGTAGATGGATGAGAGCTATACAGTGTCCTAAAATATGTATTATGCTGAAAATGATATAATAAACTGTAATCCCTACAAAGGAATAAGAAAACATTGCTTAAAATGCACCACATTATTATCATGGCACATTACATGAACAGTAACATGTGATTAACTAACTTGTTTCCTGTAACTAAAACCTTTAAAACTGAAAGAATTATTAGGTACGAACACTGGTCATCTACAGTGATTAATACACAGTTTATTTGGAAGAATTCACTGACAACTGCATATAAGAAGCTATATTAGTTCACTGCTGCTTATTGATTACTGTATTGTACTGTATTTATTTTATATATGTGCAACTATATGCATCATAGTTTTGATGGCGAACTGCACACACACAATCTCACAAAGATTACATAGTTATCTTACCTTAATCTAATAGTCCAAGTGTCCATCTTATTTTTTTATTTTTTTGGACATGACACATGGAAATACATTGTAGGCAAAAAAATCATAGGGAATTGGAGAGGAAATGCTGAATATTTTGCTAACTCAGGAAACTTAAAATTTGTGAATTAGAAGATAAAAAAGTGTTCCCAGAGGTGGAGTACATATTACAAGGCCATCTATATGCTGAAATGCATGACCGGATTAACTAGTGCATAGTGATATTTAGATTTAAATTAGTGGAACTTAAAGGAAACAGATGTTTCATTCAAATGTATGCCCAATGATTGTATAAGAATGAGTGCAAAGAATAAAAATAATAAAGGACGTTTGCATATTTAAAAACTTTCACTTAGTATATGCACTGTTAATGTTCAACATTTAGCTGATCTGTGCAGTTTTTAAAAAAAAAATAATATTTACAATATCCTCCAAATAACTAGTTTATAATAAGTTTTGTAACAATTTTTGTTATTTTTTTTGTGCAGACTCTTATTTTGAAATCAGTCCGTTGCAACACGGGAAACCTTACTAGCCGCTAGTTGCACTGGGCTAAGGCGGATCCCTGCTCCCTCACGTCTCTGAAACTTTGTTTCGAATAACATATTACATCTTTTTATCGCAGTAAGTGGACTGTTTACTTGTTCATTTTGTCCCGAGGCGCTCGAATTCACCCGTTTAGAGAACACTCGGAGACAAAGTTCCTAGTCTTCTCAGATAAAAGCTCACAAGATTTTGAAATGTCTGAAGTTAGCCAACACGGTGTAGCTAACGTTAACCGTCATCTCCACTTCTTTATTTTAGGTTGTCGGAGACCGAAAAACCCGGCAGACAACAGAACATGGGGGATAAGGAGCTGATGTGGGCTTTGAAAAATGGAGATTTGGACGAGGTGAAGGCTGTACTGAAAAAGGTAAGACTACGTAAACGATGTCGAGAAAGAGTTCTGGGAAACTTGCTGAGTGTAATTAAACGTTGCAGAACTGAGTGTAACCGCTGACTGGTTGGAGTCGCCGCTGTATGTGTACAATAATAAAGCAGATAGTTTTAAAGACCGTCAGACACAGCTGATGCTGTCGACGCCTGGTCAGTAAAATCGGGAATATTGTCGCAGTCGGTCAACGTTATGAAAATGTTAGCTGTGTCTAAGCGACGTTAGCTAACATAACCTAGCATGCTCACGGAGTTTACAGACTTGTAGTCAAGACAACGTTTTCCAGCGTGTATGACATTGTAAGCTAACGATACAAAAATACAAACCGTGAAAAATCGTTGTAAGATGAATCAGGATCTGATCGCGATCTAGCTTCCTTGTTCTGTTATCGTCCTAAATGCCAGGCCTCGTTAAGCTGAAGCTAAGCTAGCGCACACCAACCGCTTGTTGCTTCTGTCGCGTTGGTTAACACCAAAACTAAATTAATCTGCTGTTAGTCGCATCTTTAATGACCAGCTCGATCCAACTGGATGTTAACTGTGCTACGGTAAAGGTGTGTTTTTAAAGTCGGTGTATGAATCCTGTAGCTAGGTTAAGCTAATTGGCTGTAAAAAAAAAAAAAAAAAAAAAAGGAGTCGGTTGATAATCTGGCAGAGCGAGGTCACCCATTTTGCCTTACAACGTTCATACATTCATAGTCGACGATACGCATGTAGCTGTGCAGCATGTGGTGTTTTTAACGTAATGGTGGAGCTTTTTTATTGGGACAGGATTAGCTGTCAATGTTTGTGTCGCTAGCTGAGGGTGGATGGTTCTAAACAGAGGAGCAGTGGGCGTGGGGCGCAGCACTGAGCGCCATTCAGTGTCCTCTAGCACTCACTGACACCCATCGCGACTGTGTGGCAAGGGACAGGGCCCAGTTTGAGACGAATGTCTCCTCAATTATAAAAGGCTTTGAATCTTATACCAGCCTTTAGTAGGCCCAACTATCTCACCGAGTCTGCTCTAAATATCTAAATATAAAGATCTGCACGAATCACACAGTACTACAAAGAGCATATGCAATGATCAGCTTAAAGAATACCAACACGTATGCGATCAAAATATGTTTGGTTGGTAATTTTTCTCCTTCTTGTGAAGTTCATTGCATTCATCTGTAAACTGAGATTAGATTAGGAGATTAAATTTCCTAAATTTCCCTTGGGATTAATAAAGTATCTATCCATCTGTTAGGGCTGCACAATATATCGTCTCTAAATTGTTATTGCGATATTGGTCTTTGCAGTACTGAAGGCTGCAATATGCAAATGAGCCTCTAACGAATCAAAGAACGTTTTAGAACTTCCATAATAAGGGGCTGAACTGTTGTAGGCTGGATGGGGGAAGTGAGTGTACATTGTGAAGCTTTAACGGTACTTACATACTCCAAGCCTCTTTATGAAACGTAATAAGGACTTTTTAATGTATTGAAAACATCGCGACCACAACATGTATTGGTATAATCGCAATACTAATATTTTCTCCATATCATGCAGCCCTACTATATAACGGTCTATTTATCTGTCCATGTGTCTATCTCTATATGAGTTTGTAGACTCGTTTAATGCTCAAGTAGGAAGGTTCTTTGACCTTCTGGACATTTTATCTAACCTCTTTAAGAAGTTTGAGGTTTCACAATCACAACAATCAATTAGGTGTACGATGTATTTTTTTTATTGGAGTGGATTTCCTGTTCTTAATATGTTGTTTTTATCGCAGTGAATTTCTACAACATTGCCGTTCTAGACTTCAGAGCAAGTGACTGGATTTAGAGGCTAAACCGCACGATTGTTTATATATTTACATAACTCCTTTGCGTCTTGGTTTTCAAGTTGCTGTCAAATACGATAAAGACTTTTAAAGAGAAGAACAGAAAAGGAGACGTGTTTGTGAGACTGCATTGGCGTGACAGGGTCTAGAGTTAGGCAAGAGCCCTAGGCAACTGCAGTCAAACGGCTTTCATTCACCAATGTTGCCCACCTGGAAACGAACCCGCATGCCCTCCTTTTATTAGTCAGTGGCCCAAATTACTGATCTTTAATTACTTGTACATTTTGTTTTTTGGTTTGGGCGGTGGAGCTGGGGGTTTTGCTGAGAACTTGAAGCAGAGGGAGACGTGTTGAGGGTCAGTGATCAGACAGAGCTGCAGGAAGCAAGCCCATAGTTTCAGTTTGACTTTTATTGTTTGTCGCATTACACTGGCCACCATTGAGTATATCTTTAAGTGCATTTAAACACTGTTCAACTCGAACAAATCCGTTCAGTCCTCACAAGGAACCTTTTTTTTCCTCAAAGCCAGTTCTTTTTAATTGGCCATTATCTTGAGTTTGCAACTTTTCTAATAAGATGTTGTTTGGATTTAGAACCACAAATGCATCAGATCAGCAAGTGTGGACATTGGTTCAGTTGTTTTAAGGTAATGGGTGTGATGTCTTAACAAATGACTTTTGAATTGCAAAACCAGCAATGCTATTTATTGAGAGGAAGCACCTAACCAATTGTGCAGACATTTTACGCTCTCTGGCCTAGCAGAAGTAGTATATTAGGGTATTAAAATTCAGTACCTTTACAGAGTGAATTACTATAATAGTAGTTAACATTTCAATGAACATTTGCACTAATACTAATTTCTGGTTTAAGTCAAACCTTCTTTCAGTTTGTCTAAAAATAATGTCTGGGTTGAAAAAAATTGTTTAGTAGGCAGGTAATGGAATTGGTATCAAAAATTGTAACAATACCCAGCCTTAGGCACAAGCTCAGTCAAACATGAGAAATTGCTTATGAAGCTTTAAAAAAGATTAGATATAGTTTGAATACATAGTTCCTAATTTATACACCAAATTTGTCAGGGTCATCATAATACAGAAAGGAAACCTTATTTTAACACAGCCTTTTACAGTGCCAAATCTGAATTGAATACATGTGTTAAATTAAATTGACCTGAATCCCATGTGTACTCATTTTTGGTATTTTTTTTGTTTTGTTTTTATTACATTACCATTTGAACAATAAATTAGTTGAAATGTTTAAACAGTCTGTCCACAAAACAATGGTACAATTGTACTAAGTGGTCTTTAGCAAACTTGACATGGTCTACATGGTGCTTTTTTTGAATAGCAGTGGTTTCCTCTGTGGTAAGCTCCTCCAAACAACACTCAGTGTGTTTTACATGACCGTTTCAAATGCAAAATATGCCTGTGAACCTTAAATTTTCGCTCCACAGTTCATAACTTCTTTGAGGGTTCAGCATACCTGAACTTTTGTAGAACGTTTACACCCAGGGCGAACGGCACTGGTGCTGATTTTTCCTCTGTGTAGCTGAACTGAAGAACAATTTTTAACCTTCATTTGCCTTTCTTTTGAGATCCTCTGAAATATCTTTGGCTCCTATTGCTCTTTCATTTAACTTAAGCTGATTTTCACAGCAGAAAATGTTCACACCTCAACTTACTAGAACGCCTAACTCTTTCCTTACCACATAGAGCTTTGCACACTTTGTCGATGACCTGATCAGTGACCCTTATTGTTTGAACCATTTTGTTCAGTAAAGATGGTTAAGATGCTAGATGTGATACATAAAAGCAAAAGGAGTTGTTTGATAAATAAGGTGTATTATTTTGACCTAACTAAAAATAGAGGGGTGACAGTGCATGGAAATATGTGTAATGTGATCTCGCAATCCAAACATGACTTTGCACCATGGAGAGTGAGCATTCTGTTCATTACAATGTATGATGTAACATTTTTGCTTATGATGTTCAACCAGTGCAGATCATCAGCACAGTCCAGCCCATTCATGTCATACGTCACCCTCTTCCTGCCTTTCAGCTCTACTCTCATTAGTGCCACAAGTGAACAGTCGTCATTTTGCATGTGCCTAAGAGGGAATACATTAGAACAATACCATTTTTCAACTTTACATAATATTTGGTGAAAAGCATGAGCCCTGAATTGTCTCTTGATTTGACTGTATCATTACATCCCTAGATAAAAATCAGAGAGCATATTTAAAGAACCATTTATGCAGAAGTCAGAGATCATTCTGAAAGCCTCAAAGACTTTGTCACGGAAGAACTTCCTGCTTATCTTCGCTTTATTTTTCTGTTCAGAGTACACAGTATAGTAGTTATTACAGCTAGTATGCTTATCAGTGTTTTTCTTTCATAACATGGATGATCTGTGGGGCTGGTTGGCCGTAGGTACGGTGAGGCCCAACCTTATTGGTTAATATGACATAACTAGAAGTCAGAAAACATTTTAGAGTTGGGGGTAAGTGATTAAAATTCAGTCAAAGATTACAGGCCCCCAGTTTGTGTCTTTTAAATGGCAAGATGAGTTTCACATTGCCAGGGTCCTGTCCTAAGAAAGCAGGAGAGGTCGCTTCCAATTTCAGGTGGTCTTTATAGCTATTCATTTTGAGTAGATGGGATTCATGCACGTGTGATTGTGTATTATGTTTCAGGTTTCTTGGTTCATGTTTGTGGCGTGAGTGGTGTCTTTCTGTGTGGAAGAATGACTCTTCTAGACACCCACCACCACCAGTTTGTGTTCTCGTTATATTCTCTGTCACACTGATGACAAATAACAGCTGACATACAAGTAACCAAACACACAATCTATCAAGAGCAGATCTTGCGTCGCCATAACACACCACAGACTCCTGTAATATTATACACTAAAGTTGCACTGCAGCACATACACAACGTGTTATTCTACAGTGCTCTCTTCTGTGTCTGCACATTGCTTTCTCAGACTGGCCATCAGAGCTGTGGTTGCTGAGACTAAATTAAGGCATGGGGCTCGTCTCTGTATGTGCCAACGCTCCAGATTTTTCATTTTTCGCAGTTCTTTATTTCTTTAACCCTTTGAAAGAATTTAGTGGCATTTCAGAACTATTGTCTTGCCAATTTATCAAAGGAAAAGCTGGATGTGTGCCTTTAGCTCTGGATTACCTGGCTGCTTGCTGGATTTTACCAAGTCACGTGCCTTCTTTGTACGTCATGGGGCCCACAAGGGGAAAATATTTGACAACATTCTAGCTTAGACAAGAACAAACGTGCAGTAGTGGCCAGAAAAGAGTTAGTGCAGTAACATTGTCACACAGAATCTTACTGAAGGATGACTGGGCAAGTTCTCTACAGTGATGATCATTTATGGATGGAGCGAGGATATTATTTTACAATGTTTTAAATCTTGGCATCCTTTGGTTTGTGTGCTGCTCACACCTGCATCATATGAAACAGTAGTAGAAAAATGAATAGCATATTAATATTGCTTTTTAAATGACCGTATTACATCTAAATTAGATGTTTATGCATTAGTTTTTAATGCAAGCTTCATAGGTTTCTCCAGTTTTGATCCTGTCAGTTGATTCTGTCTCATCTTACTGTAAGTGAACAGAGGAAACCTTGTAAGGAATGACAAATCTGTACATATGATGATGAATAGAGTAACACAGCATTAATACATTTTCTGTTCATGCTTCATAGATCATAAAGGTTGTTGCATCTTATGGGCTATTTTGACAAAGATAGCCATGTTTGAAAATTTGTCTACACAACCCTTGTAAAAATATATGAAAAAAATGCCACATCCTTCTGGAACATGTGGTTAACACCTGGATTGACACCTTGAAAAGACTATGAATACTTCTTTCTGATGAACTAAGTTTAAAGTGAGCGGAACTTTGAAAAACTTCAAATATCATGGCATGAATTTTTGATGGCAGGATGTTTGAAATGTGTTTTTAGCACTTTAGTTAGCTCTCTGGCATCTTTGTGTTCACCAGCTATCAAAAATCAGAATGCAGTGAAAGTGTGTGTGCATGGCCCTCCAGCACTTCTTGTATAGCTCACAAAACTCCACCCCAAAGCAGTTGTAGTATTTCAAATGTTTCTTCTACCTTCAAGATAAGTCATTAGAAAGGAGCCTTCCTAGTGTGGCCAGAGTGTCATTTTAAAGCTGATGATGATAAACTGGAAACTCTCCTTAAGAAAACATATCCTTTTATATTGTGCTTATCATACATGTGAGCAATAATGGGTACTTATTATTTCTAAAAAATGTCCTATTTTAGAGTTTTTATGAACGTGATGTAGAACTCTTAAAGGAAATTGAAAATATTGGCTTAGAGTTACAGCACAGTGTTTTACAGCAGTCAGATAGAGTAGTGGATAACACTAATACTACCTTAGAAACTGGACAGATTGTTTTGAAAGAAAGTAGAAGTCTTGCATGTAACTTGTTACAGAAATATTAAAGTTTATTGCTTCTAGAAAAACAATATATTGCTAAATAATATCTCTGGTATACTGTATTTCTGGGTCATGTGCTTTGGCTTCACAAATTTTCCTTGTCGGGTGAATCAGTTTGACTAATTAAAATACGTTTATACCTCCTCAACCATGGTTTGATGAAGAATTGTTTGTTCACGCCTAAACAAATACTAGAATCTGATTAGAATTAATATTTAAAGATGCTAAAGAAAAGCTTGAGTGACAAGTGCAGCTTGTTTATTTTGCTGCTGTTTACTCTGAAATGTAAGCAGAAATCTGTGATGTGTGATTAGGGTTGCGAAGGGGTGGAAAATTCCCTGTAAATTTCCAGAAACTTTCCATGGGAATTTTAGGTCAGGGATTTTGGAAAGATTACAAATTGGAGATTTAATATTATTAATATTTAATATATTAATAGTGGGCAGCACAGCCAATGGTTGTTATGTGAGGGTCGGTTTCCTCTTCTTGTGTCCAGGTCGTCTTCATGTTTGCAGCATTGTCAGTAACAAGTGCAAAAACTCATTAATCAATCAGCTTATGCTTACATTAAAAAAAATCTCTTCCAGTACACATTGGATGGCAACATAAGGCGTCAGCCAGTTGCATAGAACTAGCTAGCATACATTTAGCATATCTGGTTTAGTAGTTAGCTAGCTACTGTATGAATACATTTTGATTTAATAGCTGCTAGTTAAACTTTAACACTACAGATCAAATATTATTTACCTCATAAAGTCATCAAAACTTACTTGACTTTATTTAGTCCTTGGGCTCAAATGTGTGGATTCAGTGGTCTCTATCTGTGCTTTGGGCTCAAAAAAGCAGCTTTAGTATTTCAGAATTCTAGAAACCATTGTGCATGTGATGGAGGAATGCACAGTGCATGTAGGGGGTGTGGCCTCAATAGCCCTGCAGGAAGTAGTAGGCTATGTGCCTGTGATTGAGGAATAGCATAGATACTTATGTTCCCAATGTTCAACTCTAAAAACTTCTGGATTATTCCCTGTTAATTCCCAAGTAAAGTTTCCAACTTTGAAAATTCACTGAATTTTGCAACCCTATGTGTGATACAGAGGAAAAGCTATATATATATATTGTTTAAACAGTTATTAGGTGAAAGTGACTGTCACTGAATGCACCATCTCATAAAGTGCAATGTGACCACCGCGTTTATCCCTTCCATAAGTGGAGCAGAGGGCACCCATCAACAACACCCTGAGAGCAGTGTAGTGAGACAGTACCTTGCTCAAGAGTACCTCAGCAGTTCCTGGGCTGTGACTTGAACCTGCGACAGTCTGATCAAATGGGCAACCACTAGGGTCCCTTTGCTCTGTGGACAGTCATTGTTATTCAGTTTTCTCCTTTGTTCAACTTTCTCGATTTCAGAAGCGGTAGAGATCCACCAGCTTAGGGTTTTTTTTAGAGTCCATGAAACTGAACTTACCTTTTACTTGACCGAAGCTTATGTGTTCTATGCTTGTGTGGTAAAGAAAGCATCTGTGATTGTACATGAGTATGCGCTCTTGTGCAGAGGTCTGTGGTATTGGTATGAGTGAGACAACTGGGTCATGTTTTCTGTCAGAAATGTTAGCAGTTTCTTAAATAAACTTTTTGAAGAGACATTGTCTATTTCTTTATTAATGCTGAAGGCATCTGTTTAAATAGTGATGGATGCAATTAACACAATGGTGAAACTGTTAAACCTGGTGCTATATATGGTCTACAAACAATGGCAAGCGATGAAAGACTTTATGCATATAAATACGGTTACTCTCTTAAAAACGTCCTAAATAAAAAATATATATATATATGCAGTCTGTGTTTCTTTTCTGTATTTTCCCACCTCATTAGGACCCGTTCGTTTTAGCATTAATATCCAGTAATACTCTGCCTGATGGAGTAAACATTTTTGGAATACGAAAGTGTTTCTTTGAGGATCTGGCAAGAGAAAGAAATCTACGTTTTGTCCTTCAGTATTTACATGAGTCTGTTGTTTTTCATGGAAGTGATGCTTTATTGGGCAATAGTGGTGTAAAAGTTAGAAAGTGGCCCTTTTGATCTGAAGGTTGCTGATTTAAATCCCAAACTGGCAGAAGTACTACTGAACAAGGTACCATCCCCAGGCACTGCTCCGCGAGCACTGCCCATGTCCACTGCCCACTGCTCCTACACGGTTGGGTTAAATGCAGAGGTCACATTTCATTGTGGTGCACTGTGTGCTGTTGTGTGTTCATAGTGGCAATTGCTCACTGTTCACTGGGTCGAAATGACAATCTTTAGAATTTTTTGTTTTGTGTGTATCATTCACTGTGTTCAAAATATCAATGCCACAGTGTATCATGGATAAATATTCCAGTGGCAGTATGTGTATTGATTATAGGAATGTCTGCATCGATTTTTACAAAGAGCATATATGCACAAGTGAAACAAGTTCCGCATGCAAGTCTGACAATGCAACATTTACAACATCCAGCTTGTGACAAATGTGCTATAATAGTTAGGACTTTGCTGTTTATTTTTCATTATTTGCATAAAACGCTGCACAAACTTTATAGCCACACACTCTCTCTCACACAAATACTTGTGATGAAAAGTACGGAAGTTAGGGCTGGCCAAAATATTGATAAATCACACTATATTACATCAATACGGTTTTCTGGGCATATTTTGTTATATACAATTTTGACACTCAATGGCAATGGCAATTTCTCCTGAAAGGCAGCTGAAAAAAATTATTCAACTGCTAACCACAGCGATATTGTAGTCCAGCCTAGACTTGTCTAGCCCTGCATGCTCACAGTTGTAAAGCATATGCAAAACATGACTCGTGTCCTCATTCGCTAAGTAACCCCTCTGCCTTCGTGTTAAACCCATAAAGCTAAACAGTTCCAGTTGAGTTTTTTTAGGCTCCACAAGTCTTTAAGTTTTTTCCTGCCTAGTTTAGTGATCTCCAGTTCCATCCACTTGCTAGGATTGCCCCTTACGCTGCACTAGCAATACTGGAAGAGTGAGGGCTAGCATGTGCTTTCCACATGAAGCCAACCACTGGATGTTTTTGAACTGCGGTGAATGCAGCATAATTGGACAGTCTAACATGCTTGCAGGAGAACGCTGACTAGCAATTCTGTTACGCCCATTAACCAGTTGTGCTATCTTTGACTATGGTGGTGACCTCAGGGATTGAATTCACTATCTCCAGATTTTGGGTACAGCACTTACAGTTATGCCTCTTGAGAGCCCTAGAATAAATAAAAATAAAGAAGGTTAAAAAGTGAAGGGTAAGTGTCTTTAATTCTGAGCTGAATAAAACCCACATTTTCCTCCTAGACGAGGTACACACCTTTACATGGCTACACTTGACTACAAGTGATTTTTACCTTTTTGAAGCGTCTTCCCAGCTCATGTTTGGTTACAATGTTATGTCTAAAAATCAAATTCCCTGTTTTAGCTTTGAGTGGGATTTTTAATCCTAGAACCATTTTGTTCTGGTCTGTACTAGACTCCATATTCCAAAGTCAATGTTATGGTCATGCAATATCAGTAATGAATTTTTACAAGCTATTTAAGCGGGGAAGGCTTCAAGACATACCAATCTGTATGAAACTCATTTTGTGTTTTGTGTGTATGATTTTCAGGATGAGGATGTGAATCGGACACTGGAGGGTGGTAGGAAGCCTTTGCACTACGCTGCAGACTGTGGACAGGCTGAAATGCTGGAGTTCCTGTTGTCTAAAGGTGCAGACGTAAATGTAAGTTACGCAGTCATTGTACTGTGACATAATCAAAGTCCCATTTTGATTCGTTGCTTTAAAAAAAAAATGCAATCCTATTTTAACAGCATAATAAAATTAAAGACAAAATGTAAAATTCTGATTAGTCATTTAGAGATCACGTATCAAATATTCGAAACTTATTAAGGCATGAAATCAATGAGGAATTTCCCTTTTTTATTGTGCGTGTTCTGCACTATTATCTTGATATTGGTTTGAATTATTGGTCAAGTATAAAAAAAAACTGTCTAATGTGAATATTTTTACAAGCAAAAATCAGGATATGATTCTGATATCCTCATGCATTGCTCTGTTTACACACCCAGCAACAAGCAGCCCTATGAGTAACTGAGGCAGGCTTATGGGGAAAATGGCATCACAAATAGTGTTTGTTTTTTATTCAGATTTTATTCAGGTTTTATGAAGTTGGATGCTCTAATTACCTTGGAGTTCCAAGCTTAAAACAGGGCAAATAAACTCCAGAAAGAGTCCATGTTTGTGTAAATGCATAGATTTTTAATGAAACATTTTGTTTTGATGTTTTAAAGGTTTTGTATCGATATTTGGAGAAAATTTAATTATGAAAAAATAAATTATTGCCCCTGTCTTACTGAACATTCAGGTTATTCATCTAGTAAGCGGGATCATTAGGAAGCTAATGCTAACTTAAAAGTTTAAGGATATTTAATAAGTAGTTCGTGTTTTGCTAGCACTACTTTATTAACTTTGAACATAGTTTATTGTGCATTTACATTGTACATTGGTGGCGTAGTGGTTAGGACCTTGCCCTTGTGAACAGAAGGTTGCAAGTCCCGACCCATGCACCAGTGAGGTACCCTTGAGCAAGGTACCATCCCACTACACTGCTCCCCGGGCACGTCTCATAGCTGCCTGCTACTCTGTGTGTAAAGTGAAGTGACTCTGTCATTGTGAACACACTCAAGCACCACAACGAAATGTGACCTCTGCATTTAACCCATCAC
>JBBPDA010063564.1:0-13101 GCA_037974385.1 Arnoldichthys spilopterus | reverse complement strand
GTTAAAGTGCTGAAGTGTTCAGTTTCCTATTTAAAAGTGAGTTCAGCAGTTCAGGAGCCTGATGGCTTGTGGATAGAGTTATTCAGTATTAGGCATGTGGTGTTAATGTTATGGCTGATTATGTATATTGCATTTTTACTGCAGGACATGATGCCACTAATGGGCTGCTGGCAGTAGATGCTGTTTTTAGCGCACTTAGAGGTTGTCGCTTGCCAAATGCATGTCAGTGGAAAAGGCCCCTGTTTCATCTTGTTTAACCATTTCTCTCTCTCTCTCTCTCTCTCTCTCTCTCTCTCTCTTTCTCTCTCTCTCTCTCTCTCTCAGTGGTGAAGTGCGTGCTGGTGGCCAGTCCAGGCTTCGTTAAGGACCAGTTCATTGCTTATCTCTTTAAAGAGGCAGTGAGGCAAGACTGCAAAGTGCTGCTGGAGAACAGACCCAAATTCATGCTGGTGCACTCCTCCTCTGGACACAAGTACTCTCTCAAAGGTCTAGACGAAACGGGTCTCTCTCTCTCTCTCTTGGCATGTCTTTCTCTATTCCTGTTACTCCTTTGATTGGCATAAATGGGAATATACACTCAATTTTACATCAAATCTGGGTCAGCATGAAACATGATATTGCTGGTGGTACATGAACCAGTCTGAGATTTGAACCGGCAACCTTCAGGGCACAGGGGCAACTCCCTAACCAGAACACCATTACTGCAGCAGAGTTTGATCTTTGGCGGCTCCACAGCCATCCATAGCCAGGATTCCAAGAGGGCACAGTTGTAATCGCTCTTTTTGAGTGGGTAGGATCATTGCTCTCCCTCCCCCTGTTTCTGAGTATGATGCTTACCAATATTAGGTTTGGCAGCCAGTGATCTTCTCCAAGCACATTAGGTTGTTAACAGGAGTTTGAAAACGACGTGGTGGCGCTCTAGTCACTCGATAGAAGCTTTTACCCTTCAGGCACTGGTGGTATTGTGTGATATGGGGAGTCTTAGCTAGTGGGTGGGATTGGAGACGACTAAATTTAATAGGAAATCACACAAAAAAAAAAGAATAAAATATGGTTTAAGGGTGAGTTTGAGAGAGTATTTTCAGAAATACCAAGAAAGATTCAAAGTCTGTAAAATGTTGTTAAGGCCAGGCCAGAAAATTATTTTTCATGGTGACGTTATTAAAAAGTCAGGGCAAAAAACAATTAAAAAAAGGTCAATTTTGATTTGAGATTGCCATTTATTTTCTATTTTTTTTTTCTGGATCTGAATCTACCAGCCTTATTGGCTGTATAGGTACAGTAACAGTTCACCAGCAATGCCGAGAGCGAGTGAGAGCTTTCTGCTGAAGTGTATGGCAGGGGCCTACCCAAATGAGCCTCAAAGCTAAAATCACATGTTAAAATGTTGTTTTAAAATGCTGATTATTGCTTCCACAGAGGTCCTGTCTGATCCTGCAGTTACCAGCCGTCTCTCTGACACAAAGGTAACTCTTTATCACCTGTGTTCTTTAAAGCACAGCATACAGGAACACTTTTAAACTCCACTAAACCATTGGCTGTGTCTGCAGGCTGCAGGGGAGGTCAAGGCTTTAGAGGATTTTTACAAGATGCTGCAACATGAACCTGATAGAGCCTTTTACGGGTGAGCCATGATGTATAAATACATGTATTATTTACCTCTTATGAAGCATGAATGGCCAAAAATGAGAAATATTTTTCCCACACAGACTAGCACATGTGGAAAAGGCAAGTGAAGCTTTAGCCATCGACATTTTGCTGATCAGTGACCAACTGTTCAGGTACGTATTATACCCATAATAATATTATATACTCTACCAAAAGCCAGTAATAGTGCTAGTGGTTAGGGACTTGCCCTTGTGATCAGAAGGTCACAGGTTCAAGTCCTGACCCAGGTACCACTTAGGTCCCCTTGAGCAAGGTATTGTCCTGCTATACTTTTCCCTGGGTACTGCTTATAGTTGCCTGCTGCTGCAGATGTGGATGAGTTAAATGCAGAGTTTCATTGTGGTGTTCTGTGTATGTTAGTGACCAATAGTCACTTTCACTTCACCGTAATATTTAAGGGCCCATGTCATGAAAAATCAAATTTTCCTCACAGTTTCTGCGCTCTTTACATAAAAACCTACACTGCAAAACAGCCCAAAATGTGATGTGACGCACAACACATTTACATATATCGACCAGTTTATGGCAGCCAGTCTATATGCCAATGTTTCTACAGGGTCTCCTGGACATGAACCGCTGCAGTCAAACTTGAAATTGCCTGAAGAAAGGTCAAATGCTTAGACAGTTACACCTTCCTGGAGTCCAAAAACAGCCTGTTTAAATTGGAGGAAGATAGGTTGAAAAAATTGCTAAATATTTTTTGATACATTAAAAACACCCAAATGGCACAAGCTTGAAACAAAGCATAAGAAAAAATTAAGGATATGGAACCTTTTAAATCTTCAGATTAAATGCAATTGACATCCTTGTGTCTGGGTCACTGTAGGATGCTGGTGGACATCTAGCAGCTCAGTTGGATTCTGTGATTGTATGCAATCAGTGTTCTTCCTTTTCTTTTTCTCTTTGTATTAGACATCAAGACATAGCTACCCGAAGCCGTTATGTCCGGCTTGTGGACAACGTGAGGGACAACGGAGGGACTGTGAGGTATTTGGCTGAACAGAACATGGCTTAGAAACCTCTTCACTTCTGTGAAGCTTCATGTTTCATAGTTGGATTGCTTGTAAATAGTCAGTATGTCAATGGAAGCTGTAACATTAATACGTTAGGTTGCTAGGGCTAAATTTTCATGGCCAGATGACTGGTTTCATCATCAAGGCTTGTGAAGAGCCAAAAATAAGAATTGTGTAACATTGTGTCATTGAATTAATCCCAATAGTTTTAATTCTTTGACAGCCCTAATATATACATACATGCAGACTTTGTATACCAAAGCACTAGTATAGATGCTCCAGTGTTATTAATTGTAAATCTTTTACTCTACGGCCGATTGGTTTATACTTTCTTTATCTTTTTTTCTTTTAAAGGATATTCTCAAGCTTGCACGTATCTGGAGAGCGTAAGTGTTGTTTCAGCTCAGGAAGACCAAGGTCAATGCTGAGGATGTCCTGATCTGATCTGACAGAGTTGATTGAAGCATATTTCATGTTTTGATATTGTATTTCGAGTGGTATAGCTGATTTTACTGCTGATTTTACTTTACTGCTTTAACATTTGTGGAGCTACAAGGGTAACGCTGCTAACGCAGGAAGTCAAAAGACACCAAATCATTTTTGTAAACACAGCCTCTAAACTATTAATCTGCTCAAACTCCATCCAATTCCTCATTAAGGTGGAGCTGACTTTAGGATGTGGTTTAGGACGCAGTATGACTTAATGTGAGCTATAAAAATGAACTTCAGTACTATAGGCAGCTGTTTCTGGCTACAAAGTAGTCGTAAGGAAGACTGATCTTGGATTGATGATGCTTGTTGCCACATGCATAATCTGATCTGGACATTCCTAATTAATCAGCATCCAGTATTTTTCCTGATTTCCAGTCAGCGCAATGAAGCTGAATCTTTTCCCTGTCTCTCAGAACTGAATCAGCTTAGCGGTGTGGCAGCCATCTTGCGATTCCCCATCGCTGATCTGTCAGAGGCCGAAGAGGAAGACAGCAGCTCTGATGAAGAGTGACCACTCATTCTGCGGTTTAGAGGCATCGGACATGCATCCTGCTGTGAAAAACACTCAAAATGTAAAGGGTTTTTTTTGACCATGTCATCATTCAGCAGAAGTAATGTGCCTTTAACACCCATAATTGTAATACTGGTTATCAGCTAGGGGCCCAAGCATCTTTCCCCCCACACAATAGGACTGATATATCAGTGGTTACTGACACCACACTGCACTTGCATGCACTAGTCTATCATCGGAGTCACCGCCGCGTGGTCGCAGAAGTGCAGATGTGCATCAGAGTGAGTGCATTCATCAGTCCTGCATGACATGAAAGGAGTGAATTTAGTTTGAATAATTTATCAATTTCTGGGTAAGGCTCAGATTTTGGAATCATCTGAGACGCAGGGCACATATTCATGCTGGGATTGAGGGTGGTCTGTGATAAAGAGTTTCGCAACATACAAAATAGGATGAATAAAAGGATGTTTTTGAACATTCTTAACATAATCAGGGATGTTAATCATCTGGACATTTTTTTTAGGGGTGCCAAATGAAAAAAAATGAAATGTGAAGACGTGGGAAGACTAAGAAATGTCATTACATTCAGCAAATTAATTTAGCAAATGTAGCCTTCTTTTCATGCGTACATAATTTTACATTACTTTCCAATAAAAGAGCTTCAGAGTTCTGGAGTGTTTCATGCATTTCATGTCAACATTGAAGTTTTGTGTTGAACTGACCAAACCACAAATACAGCAGAGGTGAAAGATAAATGCTTGTTTATTGCACCGGTTTGAGAGCAGATCAACATCATTGATCCAGTTCTGCTGAATTTTTATGGCTAGCACAAGTGGTTTAGCAGCAAGCCTGTACAGACATGGTCTATATGATGACTATATATAAGCAGCATAAAGAACCATTCAACTTATGGCTCTATCAGGATTTCCCAACTCTAGTCCTGGATGGCCAGTGCCCATCACAGTTTGGTGATTTTCCTGCTCAAACGCATAAAACCTGGCAATGAACAGGTCAGTGGAACCATATGTGTCTGAGCACATCAACTGGGCTTGACACCAGCCCTTCAATGGAGTATGATGTATAATCTGAGAAATAACAAGGGCCTCATTTATAAACGGTACATATGCACTAAAAAAAACGTTGAGTACATTTGCAGAAACTTTCACCCAGTGAAAGTGAAAACTGCCACCACGCTGTAATAAGAACTGCAGCAAAATTCACAAACTGACCTCACATATAATACTTCATAGCATATAATGTGTAATAGATGCTTACTGGGCTTGACACCAGCCCTTCAGGAGGGGTGTGAGGGTTAGATGACTGAGCATCTCCACAACAGCAGGTCTTGTGAAGTGTTTCCAGTATCCAAGAAAGGACAACCAGTGAACTGTCAACAGGGTCATGTGTACCCAAGGCTCATTAAAGCACACCTGAAGTAATGGCTAGGTCATCTGGTCTAATCCCACAGAAGACCTACTGTTGCTCAAAATGTTAACACAGCTAAGGTAACACAGTGTACCATAGTCATAGCTGTTGTACTGCTCATATTAGTGGTGTACGTGATGCAACAACTGAGGCCACCAAACAACACATTTCTCCTTGCCTTGCTTGCAGAAACAAGAACTGTAACCTCGTAGTTGCCAAAAAATTCTCTTTTTTGTCTTTCGTTCAGCCATTTTCACCAGAGTCACTCTCGTCTTTTTGTTTTTATGTGTGCACAAATTTTCGCTCTGGAATCCAGGTAAGGTTTTATAAATGAGGCCCCTGAACACAAAACTCAGGTACCTGCTCTTAAAGGAATAGTTGTTTACACTGGGGGCAGTTGTGACCTAATGTTATGAGAAGTGAGTTTGAGACTGAACGGTAAGTTGTTCAATTCCAGCAACCAGGTAGCAGGCTGAAGCACCCTTGAGCAAGGCATCCTCCCCAGGCACTACAGTGTTGGTTGCCCACTGGTCCAGGTGTGTATGCTCACTGCTTAAGATGGGTAAAATGCAGAGATTATATTCTACTATGTTGTATTACTGTTTGTGATAATAAAAAAAGCTCCTTTAAGCACAATTACTCAACACAAGAAAGGTTTATACAATTTTTTATTTACCCGACAATTAGCCAAGACAAAACACACGAAATATAAAGTCAAATTGCTTCTATTTTCCATTACACTGCTACATGCAGCCTTTTCAGACAACACCTGAGGTGGTATTCACAGAGTAGTCATAAAAACTATCATTTTTCTAAATATTTAGGATGATCCGGCAGTGGTGGCCCCGTTAGTTAAGACATTGCGCTTGGGACCTGAAGGTCGCAGGTTTAAGTCCCGGCCTGGGCACTACTGAGGCACTACTGTCCCACTACACTGCTCAATGGAAGTTGCTTTGGATAAAAGCGTCAGCCAAATGAATAAATGTAAATGATCCTAGACTAGCTTCTGTTGGGCTATACAGTAAAGTTTAGCTTAGCTTAGGTGTCCTAAACCATATACAGAAGCCTTGGGCTGGTTGATGCAGTATAAGTGGGTTGAGGAAAGTCTGTGGAAGGGATTTGGGTGACTTGGCCACATTAACCTTGATGCTTCAGTGCAACATCTGCACTGATCAACTACAGGGTACATGGTTAATTGCATAAGTGTGATTTCTCATCAAACTTTAAAAAAAAATCTTTTAACTAAGGATTAAACACATCTTGATCAAACATACAAAAAGATTTTTTACAATAAAATATATTTTTTTATATAAATTAAATATTTCAAGTGTTGTCAGGAAATCTCCAAATAAGATTCATGCCACAACTGATGAGCAAAAGCAGAGTATGGATTCAGGTCACTCTAAAGAGTAAATGTGTCAGAATTAGTATTGATAAACTCCTGAACTCTTAAAATCCCTTCTTGTGATCATTTCTTCAGGCAGGAGTTTGTTCATTTTATTGCTATCAGGTGTTGACCAGAGGAGGATGGGTTCCCCTTCTGAGCCTTGCTTCCTTTAAAGGTTTCTTTCTACAGCAGGGAGTTATTCCTTGCCTTTGTTGCCATTGACTTAGGGCTTGGACCCTGATTCTGTAAAGCTGCTTTGTGACAACAAAGCTTTGTGTAAACTTGTCCTAAAGTCCCAACCTAGAACTGCATATCTGAATAGTTTCTATCTTGAAAGTGTGTTGAAAAGCCTCTGGGAAGTGCCCATCAATAGTTTTTCATCAGTAACCTTTCAAATGTTGAAAGCTAGGTTGTACAGTACAATGTTTTTCATCATCTTGTCATTTCAAGTGCAATGCTCTGGGTGTACATTCATTGTAAAATATGCATTAATTGTAAATAGTCTTGCTCACATGAGGCAAATTGTGAATTTAAAGGGCTACTCCTGAAATTTTGTTTGGCAACTAATAAAATAAAAATTTTAAATATTTTTTAATAAAAAAAAACATTTCCCCATTACCCCAATTGTAGTCCATCAGCCAAAACATATTTGGTGTCGTTAGTTGGCTTTTGCAGTTTTCTACTGGAGGTATGAGGCAAATGTAGCTCATGATAAAAGTTAGCAGTTAATACTGTGCAAACTGCTTGCTTTAATCATCATACAGTCCCCCTTAACCAGAACTATGGATGAATTCCACTGTTTTTTGCTATTTCACAAACTTCTGTTTAGATTTATGCATTAACATTTTAAGCATTTAGCACTATGTTCCACAAAACTGGAACCAACTCTCTGAGGATCTTAGATGTTAATTTTTGTTCAAATAAACTTACGTTGATCAAACAGTTTGCACAATGTTAGCTGATTATGCTACGTAACGGAGTTATATTTTATTTTTGTTCCTGGGTACAAAGTGTGGTTTCCCAATCCCTTATGGCAAAACTACACATAAAATGGCTATTGTTTCACAAAAAACTTTGCTTCTGTGGTCAGGACATGGACATTTTAAAAATGTATCTGTTTTCATGAACATTCTCCATTCACTTTAAATGCTGAGTAGACTTCTAGAATATTCTGGAAATGTGAGACCTATTCAGAAGTTTCTAGAACTGTCCATGTGAATCTTTGTTTTTTTTTTTTTTTTACATCGGATTTAGACATAAGCAGTTTTAAATATAAAACTTAACACTATATATAATATAACACTGTAATTGGGTCACTGTAGTAGTCTGAAAGATCCAGCACAAAGCTCTAGAAACCGAAAATGCAGTTTGGCTGTTTGAGTACTTCTGGGATAACAGGGAGGGAGAGTGTAAAAAAAGAATGGTGGGGCTGATCTTTCACCACGGTGAACATTACCCCACATTAAAGTACCTTTTTCTTGTTGAATTATTTTTTTACTTCGCAGGACACTGGTACTGTCTTAGCCAGCCCAAATCCTCCAGCATCCCCCAGTGTAGATACATGATGGACAAGACCACCATCACATGCATGATCTGATGGCTATTGAGCCAGTAGTCGAAGCGGCCTGGGCTAAAGCGCTCTGGAATGCGGGAGATGTTCACCAGTCCACCCAGCAGTGCCAAGGAATCCATGATTAGGTAGAGGCGCAGAGAGTTGGGGCTTCCTGTCCCTTGACCAATCCAGCGAAGGATGAAGAGGAAGAGGCGGAACAGGGCTTGCCATGCAAATGAGCGCAGTCGTCGAACATTACTTCTCGCTGTCACTGCGCAGTGGATGCCATAGCAGGAGAGCAGGAGGTAGGCCAGCATTGCAGCTCTCCGGGGAAATGGGTGACAGAGCAGAGTAATGTGAACTATTGGCAGAGCCCCTGTATTTGGACAAATAAAGAAAGAAAGCCATATAGTACATCTCGTTTCTTTAACTGTGCATTTTTTGTTTCCATTCTAGGATTTTTTTCTCCCTAGTTTAGTCATTCCCACCCTCTAGCTTTGCTTCACACAATGCCACCAACCTGAAAGGCTGACTCTGTCTTCTCCCAAGAAGCAAGTGAAGTACAACAGCATCTTTTCTAACAGCCCTAAGCGCATGCTTGGAGGAGAACTCTTACTGTCACCTGTTCACGTCTGGCTAGCGTTGCACTAGCAGTAATTTTGGAAAAGGAGGGCCATCCTACCTAATACAGTTCTGTCTTCTGGCCACGGATGGCAGTGGCATCATCTGTGATCACACTGTGTCTTAGCACTTCCCTGTGAATATCTTTTGGAAGGGTGCTGTGATCCATTTGCTCATTTAACCTTTACCTTCCACTCTAGTAACCCTGCAGAAACAACACTCCATATCACTTCAGTATCAATGGGCAGGATAAACTGCTGTACACTGAATGGCTGATCATACATAAAGTCAAAAATTGCTGTTGTTACATTTAAATTACATTTATTCATTTGGCTGACGCTTTTAACCAAAGCGACTTCCAAGACATGGAGCAGTGTAGTGGGACGGTACCTTGCTCAAGGGTACCTCAGTAGTGCCTGAGCCGGGACTTGAACCAGCAACCTTCAGGTCCCTAGCGCAATGTCCTTACCACAAGGGTACATTTAGAAACTTTTAAAAAATGATCATTTATCAAATTCTGTTTCTAAAAATCAATAAGTTAAGCTGACTGTTCCAAAAACAAATACCTTACCCAATGTGTTGACAAGGCAGACGCCAAACATGTCAAAGGAGAGCAAAGTGTCATAGATGTGAACACCTCCTTCATGGTTCATAAAGATGTGGTAGAAGACGGAGCCCACAGTGGGCGAGAGGCAGGCCAGGTAGTGGACCACACAGATCCACCATTCGTCCACTTCTGACCAAGGGATGCTTAGGGGCAAGAGTAGCAGGAATCCCACAAATGGAATACCTGCAGGGATCAAATAAAGGTCAAAGAGGAGTAAGTAACCAAGAGGGACAGAAAAGAGCTAGTAATAAAAGCACCGGCTTAAGTGAGAATGTGGAATGTGGGAAGAGCATTTCTATTTCCATTTAAAGGTTTTTGCTTTAGCAAAGAATTGATGGTCCATTGACTACCACTGTTCAGGGGGTACTTCACAAACAGTTCATAGGTGCATGGTTTCCCACTAATCTGGACAATTTAGGTCAGCACTGAGGATTGTCCATTAGAAATGTCCTTTACCTCTTGTTAAAGTAGTGTTGAATTTGAGATAATCTTGCTAACTGAGAAATGCTTCATTGTTAAATACACTCAGAACCTTGTTGTATCTCTAGAATTGCCATTGTCTAGGCTAATTGTCCACAATATCTGGTTGATTTAGCCATTTGCTTATATCACATGCCATCAAACTGCAATGTACTGTCTACTGAAATTGGAGACGTAGCTTGGCGTAGACTCTTTTAATCACTTGCTTGCTTGATGTTTTAGATGTGGCCTGCATAGGTCAGTAGTAATCACATGTTGCATGACATAAAGCAGAGATTCAAAACCCAGTCCATGGGGTCCAACAGAGGGTTCCACATTTTTGCCTTAGCCCAGTCACACTAGGTTAAAGCAAAAAACATGGAACCTCTGGTAAGTCCAGAGGACTATGACAGATGCTACATGCCAATCAGAGTTAACATTTGCCTACTAATGTGCATTAAGTGGTTCCACAATTACTATACATTTAACTATTTATTTATTTTTTGGCTTTTTTGCACATTAGTTCCTATGCCAAAAGGTAATGAATGTATTAAGTAGTTCCAAAGCATTTCTACAGGGTACTGCAGTTTTTGTTAGCCACCTTTCTTTGAAGTTGTCACTGGACAATGTGCACTTTTACTGGACTTCATGGCTACTCTACCCACTTTTTGGAAGTACTTGTATATCCGACTGAGTGCTTCCATGTGGAAGCTTCATGTTCTTAATCCTGTTAATGTTCTTAAGGAAACCCAGAGAGGCCATGGTGGATACTGCGTCAGCCCAAGTTTGGCAGGATGTATGCCCACAATGCATCCAGCCTCACACCCTGGTTTGGCAAGGTTGCCAGAAATTGTGATGAGATTGAGATTTTAGCACAGAGAGGTGTATGCCCTTGTGCCTCATTACCCTAGCATCCTTTTCCAGGATGAGGATTCCCACACAGCACAGATTAGTGTTAATCTAGTCTAATCCAATTACGCAGCCGGGTGGAGCACGTGTTTGCAAGTGTTCTTGAGAGAAAGTAGATCTGAATGACCCATTTGGAGGGTAACAGGGTTATATCTATGGGATTTGACCACAGACTTGACCTCTAGGATAACCCTTGTGTAAAAGAGCTCAGTATACATATTCAGATAAAGAAGCATTCCAGCAAGTCTATCTAGTTGACCAAGCCTTGGCCGAGCAGATGAGTAACGTATCAAGTGGTGGTTTCTATTCTCTTACCGTGGGTGTAGATGTTCCCAGATTCATTGTGCAGGTAGAAGAGGCTCTGAAGGCATCCTCTGGAGGTGGACACCGGACGGTAGCCACTTAAGACATACTTGTTGAACTGCAGATGAGGAGGGGAACTGTGGAAGTCAATGAGTTTTAACTCCTTGAAAGACGCCATGGTTGGTCTGTAACATCTACACAAGCACCTAAGATGTGCAGGATAATCTCTCCAGTGCTGCAGGATGCGGTTGAACCATTTTTGTCCTGAAAGCTCAGTGCCTTGTAAGCTGTAGTTAAGGTACTGTGCTCTGAGCAACAGCCCACCTGTTGCACTTTCGGTGTGCAACCAAAGGCCCCACCTACTCTGAGGCTTGAAAATCCTGGCCACACCCACTTGTATGCTGTGCAATCCCTTTATGGTGTGACACCACCCTACGATGACTTTGGCCACTCAGTTGTGAGGGCTTACCAGCTATCCCCACACTAACGTGTACAACTAATGACCATGGGCACAGTGCCATCAGTGGCCCCACCCACTTTGTAGTGTGCAGCCGAGCCTGCCCACCTCATCACATGCAACTAATAGCTCCACCCAGTTTGTAGTGTGCAACCAACAAGCCCATTCATTTCATCACATGCAACCAGTGGCCCCACCTACTTTGTGGTGTGCAACCAATTGTCCCACCCATTTTAGAGTGCCCAACAATTGACTTTGCCCACATTACAGTGTGTGTATCCCCACCCACTTTCCAAAATCAAAACAGAGACATTTATAAGTTCCTCAACCTTTTTTTTTTTATTAAAAACTGGACACTGTCTAAAAATCAGACAAAGTTCTTTCCCATGCTAAATAAATTATTCTGCTCTCAGTGACATAATACAAAAGAAAGAAGAACATGCAGAGACATGAAGGAGAAATATGACAAATTCAGGTGATCACAGAGCCCAAGGAAATGTGCCATTGAAAGGTTTGTGGGAGCAAAACAAAGAAATGATGCACAGGTATAATCTTATGCTATTTATACTATACAGTCCATGCAACATCTTGTTCTAGAATAGGGGAATGTGTTTTTTAAAAAAAAAGAAATAAAATATATAAAAAAAAGAAAATAAAGTTTACTCTTGGTGGAGAAAAACATTTAAACGGGTTTAAAAAGTTAAAACTAGAATATGATAAATATACAACAATGATTAAAAACATCAGGAGAGTAAAAAATTGTAAAATACAGATGTTTTCAAAATGGCCATTCTTCCTTATCATCCTGGGGAAAAAAATAGGAGAGGAAAATATTGAGAAATAACATTTTGATAGAATGGCTTGAAGATACCATGCACATTTAAAAATGTTGTATAATAATAATTTTACTACAACTGTTATAATTATCACTAAGCATAACGATATTAATAATAATAAACTGAAGAAAGTGAGTATTTTTGACAATACCTTGATATCCATTCCCAAGGAATCCTTTTAGATCATATTTGCCTTCTGTTCCTCCTAAAGAGAGCATACATTCATACACTAGTGTTATACAGTCGTTATTACAAAAAACTTTTTTAAGAAAAATAACTTAAGCCAAGTGCACTTAGAAAATTAGTAGCACATGTCATTTGACTGTGGGCATTCAACTATTGCATATTATGGTTTAACAAATTTTGAGTATTTGAGCATTTCTTCTTTATTTCAGGTTTTTTAAGTTGTTATATACAGTGGTTGCAATACATATTGCAATACAACAGTGGTGCTCATTCAGGAATGAAACAGAGGCATCTGCATTCAGTCCATAAAACCCTGTTTCCAAAGAATTTGGGATGATGAGGCAGTTGTGGCCTATTAGTTAGGACATTGCGCTTGGGACCCGAAGGTCGCAGGTTCAAGTCCTGGCCCGGGCACTACTGAGATACCCTTGAGCAAGGTACCGTCCCACTACACTGCTCCACGCCTTGAAAGTCTCTTTGGATAAAAGCGTCAGCCAAATGAATAATTGTAAAAGTAAATGTAAATGTATCGACTGTAAATAAAGACAGAATGCAATGATTTGGAAATCATGTAAAATCATATTTAATTGATTATAGAACATTTACATTTATCTGACGCTTTTATCCAAAGCGACTTCCAAGACGTGGAGCAGAGTAGTGGGACGGTACCTTGCT
>JBBPDA010063553.1:0-13102 GCA_037974385.1 Arnoldichthys spilopterus | reverse complement strand
GCGCCCAGGCCGGGACTCGAACCTGCGACCTTCAGGTCTCAAAGGCAGTGTCCTAACCACTAGGCCACCACTGCCCAATCGTGTTAACAATGGCGCTTACTTGACACAAGTCAAAGCAAACAGCAGCCCCGGCGTTCAGCAGGGCGCCAACACTTTATTCATTTCTTCAGTGGTTTTAGGAGGATTTCTGATACATTTGTGATTCCAAACTGAAATAAAACAGCACTAACACTGTAGATTCGTACGGTTAGGGTTAGATGCTCGTAACGTGGAGGCGAAGGGCTTCGTCTGAGGGACTGTGGGAGGGGAAAAGGGCTGTTTACTCGCTCACCCTTGCCACATTTTCCATGCTGGTCTTAGGGATTGAACCAGTGACCCTCTGGTCGTAAGCCCTGAACATGTCCACGGCTGTCCATGAACAGGTGATGGGTGGGCCCGAACCCCAATTGACACTGGGCCAATGAGCCACTAAGGAGACGCATGCAGAGCCGCAGAGGAGACGCAGACAACGTCGAAACGGAGAAATGTGTTTGAAATATTCCGAAGTATTGAGCGGAAAAAGATGAAAGGAGCAATTCCTTCAGCTCTAACTTGCGAAACCCATCGACATATGTAGCCAACATTTCCTGGCAGTTGCCAGAGAGGGGCGAAGTAGCCCAAAAACCACAGTCACTGTCCCACTTCTGAAACAAACCCTGGACCCCGGGAGGCCTCTTTACAAGCTTCAGAACCTGTAGACCAAAACCCGTAATGATCACCTTCTCCATCTGTTTCCTTTATTCTGTCCTTCTCTCTTTGTCTCTTTTCTTTCGCTTTTTAAATCCCCCACAATGAGCCTTTTTCAGCACGGACTCCAAAAGGAGCTGCAACCTAAACCCACTGAGGGCCTCTGCCAAAGCCAGCACAATGTCAGAGAGACAGCGAGAGAGAAAGACCTGGCAACCCTCTGAGGAAACGTGTCGCTTTGGCTGCTCTCCAGCCTTCCACTCGTTTCCTCGCTCTCGTCTTTCGCCACGCTCCCTCGCTCCGCTGACGGAGACAGAGACCGGAGAGATTTCCCGATAGAGAGAGACAGAGACAGAGACAGAGAGAGAGAGAGAGAGAGGGAGCTGTCGCAGTCTGTCTGTCTGTCTGCAAAAGACTGACTGAGGGATTTTCACTTTTAGCACTTTAAGGCAACACATCCTGGCATCATCTAGAGGGGGAACTTAACCTGTGCGTATGTGCGTGTGTGTTTAAAACCCATGGCTGGCGAGAAGCTTCGCGAGGGAAAAGATCCTTGCAGGCTGGAGTTTAAGAACACGCATACGAACACGCGGTCAGGAAGCTGTCATTGCACAGGCCAATGGACAACTCTGTCAAGCCCCAAACCCGACCGGTACCTGCAGCTTCAGGAGCTGACCCAACCCGGCCTTTGCAGCTTTACTGACGTACTGAGACCTTGAGCTAATGGACTGAAAATGGCCCACTGTACAAGCTGGTGCTCTACACACCTGTAACACACACTCAGTGTTTATTAGAAGTGTGTTTCCGTGGAGCTGCTGATGACACCATGCACCCTCCAACCACTGGCCAAAGCTCCTTCCGCTACTGTGGCGTAACACACAAAGGGGACAAAAACTCCTCCAATCATCCGTGAGTTTACTGAGGGAAATGCACCCGAGAAAGAGAGAGAAAGGAAAAGCCTTTAAAAATTGGGGGTAGAACAGTGAATCGATCTGTATCGAAGCATCAACCAAAACAGCACACAATCCTGTTGCATCGATGTGACCCAGAAAAATCGACATTTATGTTGATTACACAGTTATTTCGCCTCCATTTTACTGTGAGCAGTGTTTCGTACTGAGGAGCTGCTCCCTTTGGCCTTTAATAATAAAGTGTTCACACTATAATCGCTTTGCATGTGCGAGATGATGGAAATGTAGCAGATCATGTGAGATTTGATCATATTTTACACTAAATGCAGACCCCAGTATCGATCTGAATCAATTGAATCACATCAAACTGAATCAACTGAATCACATCAAACCAAATCAACTGAATCACATCAAACCAAATCAACTGAATCAAATTAAACCAAATCAACTGAATCACATCAAACTGAATCAACTGAATCACATTAAACCAAATCAACTGAATCACATCAAACTGAATCAACTGAATCACATTAAAACAAATCAACTGAATCAAATTAAACCAAATCAACTGAATCACATCAAAGCAAATCAAATCAATCAAATTAAACCAAATCAAATGAATCAAATCAAACTGAATAAACTGAATCCCATCAAACCAAATCAACTGAATCAAATCAAACCGAATCACTTCTAATTTTAACGTTTTTGCCTCAATAATCAGATCGGATCGAATTGTGATAAAACCTGTGATAAACATGTGATACACATTATTCAGTGTTTGTCGTGGTGGCATGAGACCCAGATGTTGGTGGGGTACTGTGTGGGCGAGTCATTTCAAGTGATCTGTATTTGTGGCACCCATGGAGGGTGGGGGTGGGTGCGGCGTTTAGGCAGTGTTGAGTGGTTTCATTTTCTTGTGCGCACAGGGCGGTGGGTAGTGGTTTTGTCTTGTTTTAGTACAGGGCGGGTGGAGTGGAGGGCTTTTGCTTTGTTGTTGCGATCTTTTGATATACCAGGAAAGATTTCAGGGTGGCACAACTGCCACTGAGAAGTGGAGGAAACAAACCCGAGCCTGGCTCAAGCACAAAAAGTGGCCCGAAACCAACCCAAAACGTCTGAAATACATAGCGTTGCATAATATATACACACAGAGGTTAACACAGGAAAAGCTGACCACGTCAGTGTCCATGGCCCACTGGCTCTTTGCTAAGTTGTAAGGATTGCAGTCGATAACATAGTTACCAATAACACAGTAAACTCCGCCCATTCGTGCACTGCCTTGGATCCTCCCGAGGTTTTTTTAAGGAGTTTGCCTTGCCTCTGTCGCCGTGTTTTGCCAAATTCTGCTTTGTGACGGCGTCAGTAGTTATAAGGGGCAATATAAATAAATACGACTGAAGTTGTAAAGAGTGTTGTAAAGAGGTCTGCTTTTTACATGAGGTACAATACAAGGTGGCCAGTTAAAACAGAGGTCATTTACATATGTCAGCAGTAAAGGCACAGTAATAAACAGCCTGTTTAACTGGGTGGGATGATTTTTGCACATAAAAAAGTGGGATATGGGCCCTTTAAGGGTCATTGTGTGTATTTACATTTACGGGAACATTTACAGGGTGCCAAAACTTTCTCTGACAGTGTGCTTAACCATGTACTCCCAGTTAGAGAGGGAAATATTTGTGATTCAGTGCAAAAGTAGTGTGTGGCATAGATAGCCAGACACAATGTGCACACACACACACACACACACACACACACACACACATTCTGTCTTCCATTTCAGGTGAGTGTGAGAGCCAAGCTCACGGCCTGGCGGCATGGAACGTCTCCAACCCAAATAAAAGAACCATGACATCATCCTAACACTTCAAAGCCCTCCCCTCTCACTCCACCCGCCAATGAAACACCCAGACTGCCGCCTGGAGTCTCCGGATTGGCTGACAGCGAGTGCAGAAAGTTTCCACACGCTCCTTGTGTCACAGCACATCATATATTAAAGTGATTTACCACCGTGTGTGTGTGTGTGTGTGTGTGATAGACTCGCCACATTAAAAGAGAAAGTGTGTATGTGGGAGGCGAAGGTTATAAGTGTATACATGTGTGTGTGTGTGTGTGTGTGTGTGTGTGTGTGTGTTTTGTAATGATTCTCTCACTCTCCTCCTTTAGTGAGTGGGAGAGTAAGAGAGCAGATGGTGAAGTAACACACACATGCACACACACACGTACACACACACACACCCACACACACGTACACACACACGTACACACACACATATGTATCTATTTGTAATATAATTTTCTTTCATTAATTTTAATTCACAAACTAAAAAGATTTTTTTACACTTTTCAGAAGTGAATCATGAAGAAAAAGTATTTTATAAAGTCAGGAGCTTTTAATCCTGTCGGTCTGAACTGATTTTCTCTGAAAACGTCCTGAAAATGCACAAAGACCTTAAACACATATTCATGCAGTCTCCATAGAGGCAAGTACTGGTGTGTGTGTGTGTGTGTGTGCGTTAGGCTTTCCTCAGTCAAGGCACTGTTACAGCCAGGTGTGGGTGGGTGGGCACATGTCTGGGGGTCCATGGGTGTGTGGAAACTGAACACACACAGACAAATTACAGTTAATGAGCTCACTGTCATACCTATCGCTCCACTGGGCCTTGTGCACACACACACACACACACACACACACACACACACACACACACACACACACAGACCAGTACAGAGTACAGCCAAAACAGCTCCACAGACAATGACTGGTGGTAATGCAGATGATAAGCTCCGCCCACACATCTTTAAATCAAATATGTTATTTTCATGCGACATGTAGCTTTTTCCGAGACGTCAGGCTTTCACTCATTACATGCACTGCTAACAATGACACACTACATTCTACACGCTATTAACTGTGCTGCGTGCCGTTTGGGACACGACCTTCCTCACTAGGGTACGGCCTGCGTGTGGCAAAAGAAAGCACAAGTGCGCAGGCTTGAAAAAACAGCATGGATACTGCGGGATTCGAGCAGTGTACCATTTTAAAGCGTTCCAAATCGGCGTGCGGCGATGTTTTTGACATTGCTACGCTCTAAAGAGCAGAATTGTGGGCCCAAGTATAGACCCTCAGGGTTGACGAGGTTAAAAAGGGTCACGCTTAATTAAAAGCACTCCCTTGAAATGCGAGAGCTCTCTTTATGTGCTTCAAAGTGCACTTAAGACGGGTGATGGGTTCGGGATGGGGCCGGAGATGTGAGAGCGGGCCTAAATGATGCGTGCCAGCACGCTCCATTGGCGCCGAGTAAACACCTCAGCTCACAGGCACACACTTTTTGGGACGCGCACCGACACCCACATGTGGAAAATGTGTGCTCAGTGTGTGTATAGAGAGCTTAGTGAGGTGTGTGTGGGGTCACTAACGGCTATTAGCTGTTACTGAGGAGACGGAGGACAATATTTCAATATCTCTCACACACACACACACACACACACACACACACACACACACACACACACACACACACACACACACACACTATACCTTCACACACACTGTTATTAATCAGTACTGCACTGGGGAACCCTCAGGGTCTTCTAGGCCTTCATTCAGTCACATGGGCGTCGTTCTTTCTATACTTGAAACTGATTGGCTAGTAGACGGGCACGCGTCTGATGTCAGAGTGTTGCCGGTTTGCATTTAAATGGAGAAAAGTGAACGAACAGATCTATTTTGCGCCACTACACTATTATTACGGCCTCCTCTCATTCTCTTAAATCCAGTTTCTGCATTTTAATGCTGACCCTTGGTCAAAAACAAGTGAACACTTTGGCTGTGCCCCAAACCGCACACTTCTACACCTTACATACATTATTGAACACATTTCTAAAGGCTGCGATCCATTTTTGCACAACATTTAGTGTGAAAGTGTGCGGTTTGGGACGCAGCCTTCATCTCCATGACTTTCTGAGTGCCACTGTGGCTCATTTACAGTTCTTTTTTGGTTCTTTGTCGTCTTCTGTTGTTTAGTGAGTGATAGCCGGCGTCAGCTTCTTGTATATGGTCTGGAATATAAGTGTGAACACTGCAAAGGGACCGAACCGTGGTTTCGAAATGAGGAACTCCTTCATGTGCCTAAACCACACGGAGTATTTCCAGTAGGTTAGGACGCAACCGACACAGAAAATCTGCTGTGCACTACACATGTGAAAGGGCAACTTAGGGCCTGTCCCAATTCTCCAAAGTAACACTGCTATTTCAGGTCTTGGTGGGAAACAAAAGGGTTTAAATCTTGAAACTCCCGACAGGAATTTGTCCAATCAGGCAGTTACAGCCAGGCAATCGCTCCCATTGGTTCGGCCTGGATTAAAAAACTTTAGGTTAAAGGGTTCCTAGCTTTTGGCCTACGACTTAAGTTAAACGATATTTGCTTAAAAACAGTCAGAATACACACATAGAGCCTGGATTAAGTTATAATGATGCCCAGTGGCAGCAGTTCTGTTAGATTGGCGCTGGTTTACCACTAGAAAGCCCATGGGGGGGCTAACAGAAATTAGCATTTTCATAGAGGTGGGTTTGCACAAATCTCTAACATCTACAGTCTGAACTGAGGGCCTGTCTCCAACAGTAATGTCTTAACACTGCATTACTACAATAATGATTTTAACAATATGCTAATGAGGCCCCTAGCCAATCACAGTGCTCTGACAGTGTGAGGTGAGCAACCGGACCAATCACAGATCAAGTTTCTGTAGGTATTTATAGAAATAAATATTTGGCTCTTTAACCATGTTACTCAAAACACACAAACACACACACACACATATTTTTCAGCCTGTGCAATCTGACCGGCTCACTGTGTCTCAGGTAGGGCTCCCTCACCCCACACACAGTGCGCTCTGGTCTCGTACCAATAGGAGTGCGCTTATCCTGGTTCTGTCTCAATCCTAGCACTCCTGACTGCAGCAAACAAGGGCTACAGGGTTGATGTAACCAGCTTGGACTGTGTGACTGTCCAAGTGTGCAAGCATGCGTGAGAGTGCCTTTATCTGTAACCACTGTGTTAAAGAGGGTGAAATCCACATTTTTCAATGAGGTGTATTTATTTTTTCACATAATTGTCTCAGCGAAGGCTCTGCTACCACGTCAGCGCACACACACACACACACACACACACACACACACACACACACACACACTGCAGTCAGTGAGTGCAGACACCATAAAATTTCTGGAAGAGCGCAGTTCGCTGATAGAATCAGAGTAATGCAGATTTATGCTGATTCTCTCTTTTGGTCCATTCCGTGGTTTGGCCTTGCACATATGCGTGCAACCCCCACCCCCTCCCCACCCCCCCACCAAAAGATAGAGAGGGAAAGAGAAAAGGAGAGAGGTACAGAATGAAAGTGAGGCAATGAGAGAGAGAGAGAAGGTGAAAGTGAGGCAGCGAAAGAGAGATATAAAAAAAACAGAGAAGGGTAGAGGGAGGGAGATAAAGAGGGAAAATAGTGACAGAGAGAAAGAGGGGAGAGAGAAAGGGGGAGAGAGAGGTAGAGAAGGAGAGAGAGAAAGAATAAGACAGAGAGAGAGAGAGAGAGAGAGAGAGAAGTATAGTAAGAGACTGAATGAGAGAGAGAGAGGTAGAGAGAGAGCACGAGAGAGGTAAAGAGAGAGAGAAAGAGAAAGGTAGAGAGAGAGAGGGGACAGAGGGGGGAGAAGAGAGAGAGAGGAGAGACAGAGAATGAGAGAGAAAGAGAGAAAGGTAGAAAGAGAGAGAGAGGGGAGAGAGAGAGAGAGAGAGAGAGAGAGAGGGGGAGAGAGAGCGAGAGAAAGAGATCAGTTTTTCCACATGTAATAGTAAACTCAGCTCTCTGTCGTGTGGTTTTGGTGGAGTTTTCTCCTCGTTTTACAGCCTCATAAAAAAACAACAACAACAAAACCAAGCAGAAGATATGAGAACGACTCTTAGTGCTAATGTACTTAGCACTCGGGAGGAGTGAAGGAGGGAGAAAAAAGAAAAGTGAGGAGAAAAGAGCGAGCCAAGGGATGAGGGAGCGCTGGTAATTAAGTTAAAACCCCAGTCTTCCCCAACACGGCCTGGGGTCCCACTACAATAACAACAAGATTAACTGCAGAGAAAAGAGGGAGGGAAAGAGGGAGAAAAGGAGGGAGGGAAAGAGGGAGGTAAAGACAGGGGAAAGAAAGGATATGAGCTTCATCACTGCACCCGGCCCAGATTCTGTTAAAGCTGATCTCACATAGTTCAGCATCTTTAGTTGTCGATCGAGAACATTCGTCTCTCTCTGGGCGGATGGGATGGTCCTCCCTCTCCCCCTTCACTTCGCTCAGTTAGCGTTCACCTCCAAGCACATTGAGATGGAAAGACAAAAGTACTAAACATGTCAACTCCCCCGTTTTTCCAGGTTTCTCCCATACTGTAGTCTTCTTTCCTGCTGTCTACCCACTTTAATATTCTCTCATATTTTTTTTACCTTATACCTTATGTCACCCAACAAACGAAATCAGCCTCAGCCAACAAACGAAATCAGCCTCACCCAAAAAACGAAATCAGCCTCAGCCAACAAACGAAATCAGCCTCACCCAACAAACGAAATCAGCCTCAGCCAACAAACGAAATCAGCCTCAGCCAACAAACGAAATCAGCCTCAGTCAACAAACAAAATCAGCCTCAGTCAACAAACAAAATCAGCCTCAGTCAACAAACAAAATCAGCCTCAGTCAACAAACGAAATCAGCACCAGTCAACAAACAAAATACACCCCCACCCCAAACTCACAAATGTCAAACTCACACTTCCCCCAGCCCCGGGCTCACAAAAGAGATCACTCCCCCGGCTGATAAATGAAAGCATCCTCCAGCCTGTTGTCTACTGACTCGCACTTAAGTTATTAAACACAGAAGCTGGCAGCCATTCTGAACATTTACCCCAGCGGGTCAGGTGGGGGAGTTGGGTTAGGGTGTGGGGGGTGGGGGGTTGTGTGTGGGAGAGCATGAGCAAACTGTTGTACTGATTATTCTATACAAACCAGCGAATAATCTGATCCAGCCGGTCAAACGCTGCTGAGGTGTGTTTAACGCATGTGTGTATATGTGCGTTTGGGTGACTATAGCTGTTGTTTAAAGGTCTATAAGTACTTTAAGGGGAAAGAGGATTCCACTAACCCACATACACACACACAAACACAGTCAACACTTCCATTTTGTACATCTAGCCCTCCGTAAATGCATCTACAGTGAGCTCTAATGCTAACACACACATTTTAAACCATGTATTTGACAAAAAAAAAGTCTAAACATTGCTTTTTTAGTTCAGAACTGGAGCTAGGAAGCTAACGTTGCTAACACACACTAGAACTCAGTAGTCACCCCTGGTTGAAAGACGTTTTGGGGATGTTTTAACAGAAAAGATTTCTGTCAATATTGACTTTTAGCGTTAGCAACCTTAAGACTCGTAGCTCTGGTTCTAATCAACAGAGCACAATTTTCACTTCACTGCTAAAACCTCATGCTATTCTTAAAGTGCTCCAATTTTGATTTTCTTGTAAATTTTAGTTTTTTCCAACCATCCATTTACTAAACTGCTTCTTCCACTTTGGGTCGACCAATCACAAAGATTTACACACACATTTACACACACAGGTGTAATGATTGTGGGTTGTTGGAGGTAAGTCTAACACACCAGGAGAACAACAGGGAAGTCAAGTCAAGTTTATTTGTATAGCACTTTTTACAACTGACGATGTCAAAAGCAGCTTTACAGAAACCGGGTCCGAGCCCCCAAAGAGCCAAGGGCGACAGAGGCAAGGAAAAACTCCCTAGCAGTAGGAAGAAAACTCTAATCCAGCTCCACTGATGTGAACAGCCATCTTGCTCGGCCACAGCAGTACATTCATGTTGTTTTCCGCATTGATCGTGTGAACGTGCTTTTCCGGACGTTGGAACGTCCCAATTTGCTTACTGACATCTTGAATGCAGCAAAACAGTGGCTCACTCGGGCCTGCTCACAGAGATCCATGTGGTCCCTATAGCCCTTCAAAATGCCAACAAGAAGCAAGCTGTTCCACCACAAAAGGGACCGCTCGGATACACACTCACACACACACACATGCTGTTCACAGTGTAAGGGCTCAGCGTGCAGGCCCATGATAAGCCACACTGAGCTATGAAAACACAGATTATATTTCTGTAGGAAGAAGACGCCTCCTGCGTCACGCCCGCCATGTTAATTACCACAGTGATACTAACCCACACGACTCCCATGCCCACACACACACTTTCACCATCCCTTTAAGGTCTCTCTCTCTCTCTATCTCTCTCTCTCTCTCTCTATCTCTCTCTCTCTCTTTCTGTGTTTACCCTGTTTGTTTGATGGGCTTACACACTCTTGACCAGCCATAACATTAAACCCACTGACAGGTGGAGGGTCAGGTGAATGTGCATGGCTCACCTGGCAAAGTAAATGGCTGTGGTTCTAAAGGCGACACAGCAGAGGCAGTGTGACGCTCTGGGCAATGTTCTGCTGGGTCCTGCGTTCATGTGGATGTTACTTTGTCATGCACCGTCTACCTAAACAATGCTGCAGACCTAGTTCACCCCTTGGTGTGTTGTGTGGTGTGGTGTTCCCTAATGGCAGTGGCCACTCCCAGCAGGATAATGTTCCCCTGCCTCACTGCAGACACTGTTCAGGAGCGGCTTGAGGAACAAGGTGCTGACTCTGCCTCCACATTCCCCAGATCTCAGTCCGATCAAGCATCTGTGGGATGTACTGGACTAGTCCGATCCATGAAGGCCCCACCTCACAACACACATGACGTAAAGGATCTGCTGCTTGGTGCCAGATACAAGAGCACAACTACAGAGGTCTTGTTTAACACCACCTGCCAAATACCGAGCAGGTCCCTCCTACTGCTGAAACAGCTCTGACCGTGGAGCACTGTGTGTTCGGACCCCTTTCTATCAGAGTCAGCATCACTTTTTACACCACAGTAGCTCTTCTGTGGGATCAGACCAGACAGGCTAGCCTTCACTCCCCACATGCATCAGTGAGCCTTGGGTGCCCATGACCCTGTTGCCGATTCACCAGTCATCCTTCCCTGGATCACTTTTGATGGGTACTAACTGCTGCACACCTGGAACAGTCCACAAGACCTGCCGTTCTGGAGACGCTCTGACTCAGTCGTCTAGAACATCACAATAAGGCCCTTGTCAAAGTGGCTCAGATCCTTACGCTCGCCCATTTTTCTTGCTTCCAGCACATCAACATCAAGAACTGCCTGTTCACTTGCTGCCTAGTATATCCCACCCTTCGACAGGTGCCATTATAATGGAATACCTAGATAGCCAATGTTACTCACTTCACCTGCCAGTGGTGTTAATGTTATGGCTGACTGGTGTATATATGTGTATTACTACATATAGGTATTTACAGTCATATGGAAACTGGAAACAGCACAAGACGTTAAAAAAAGGACGTTTGGTTCTGACAGTGATGACATGTTAAACACATATACTCCTGACCTCCGAAAACACGCAAAGCCTTTACCTTAACATACCGTACGTCTGCACGAACAGAGGGGATGAGCAGAGGATCAGTCTCTGCTCTCCTGCAACAATAAACAGAGCTGAAGTGGGATTTGGCCTCGCAGTATTAGGAGTTGGGGAGTATATTTCATTGTGCTATGACAATACCCACTGGCCCTGAAGGATGTTGGAATGACTGTGTGTATTTTTGAACGTGATGTTGTCATTGCTGAGGTGTGTATATTCTTTTGGCTTTGTAATAATAATTGATCTTTAACGGGAGGTGTGTGTGTGTGTGTGTGTGTGTGTTTGGGGCTGAATATAGCGTAGAGCCGTCCTGCTGAGCCCTCAGAGCGCTGGATCAAACTCCTGCTGTCTGGCAGCCAATCAAAGCGCTTCTCCATCTGTTAACACTTAGGCCGGGTACCCACCTATAGCACACACCACCTGAGGTGTGCAGTAACGCGTTCAAGCTCAGTTTGGATGGAGTTTGTTCAGCCACACTTTTTTTATTTCCCGTGAATTTTTATTCTGTCCCCCGAGCCCGATTTATGACATTTGTGTGGTCTGATGAGCCCTAAAACACTCAGTCATGCATTATTGCATGACCTTAAAACCTGTTACTGTGCCTTTAAGCCTGATATATGTAAATGACCTCGGTTGTGATTGGCCCTACATTTGCCTATAGAAGCAAGTGCAAGGCTAAGAGGAAGGGTAATAGTCGGGTGGGGAATCATGATGCTGGGCTTAACATTATGACAGCTGTCAGTCATTGGCGATGCTTGATCGCTGTCCATCGGCACAACCCTGCAACCAGCCAAAACATTAAAACCATTCGAACTGACGCAGGTTCATTGGTTATCCCTCCTCGGAGCAATTTTGGTAGGTATCAACCACCGCATAGTGAAGACCTCCGTTCTTCACAGTTTGGCCCTCAGGTCCTTACAATCACCCCTTTTTTCTTCTTCCAACACATCGACTTCTAGAAATGACTGTTCACTTGATGCCTAGTATCTCCCACCCATTGACAGGAGTCACCTTAACCAGATCATCAATGTACACTCTCCGACACTGTTAACCACCTCTGCGCACAGACCCTCACCTTCATCACTGAGGAAGAGTGTGATGTCACTGTATGAGCTCAGTGTAAGACAATATGCAAACCTACTGAAAACAATCCGCCTCATACAGTTATAGCACACCTCTGGAATTTCAGCCCGAGAGAAGCAGAGGAAGTGTGTGTGTGTGTGTGTGTGTGTGTGTGTGTGTGTGTGTGTGTAAAGGTTGCTGACCTTAATGTAATGTTATCACATTTGGCATTTGCTTCAAGCATGTTTTTATCCCTTATCAGAGTATGAGGTAATGCTAATGCTTTGTTTACGTAGGAGAGAGAGAAGAAAGAGAGATATGTAGAGGAGAGAGAGAGCGAGAGAGAGAGAGATGTACAGGAGAGAGAGAGCGAGAGAGAGAGAGAGATGTACAGGAGAGAGAGAGCGAGAGAGAGAGAGATGTACAGGAGAGAGAGAGCGAGAGAGAGAGAGATGTACAGGAGAGAGAGAGGTGTGCAGTAGAAAGAGAGATATACATGAAAGAAAGAATGATGTGCAGGAGAGAGAGAGAAAGAGAGATGGTGAAAAGAGAGGGAGAACTAAGAGAAAGAGAGATGGGAAGACGATGACAGAGTTAGAGATAGGTACAGGAGAGAGAGAGAGAGATGTACAGGAGAGAGAGAGAGAGAGAGAGAGAGAGAGAGAGATGTACAGGAGAGAGAGAGAGAGATGTACAGGAGAGAGAGATGTGCAGTAGAAAGAGAGATTTAGATGAAAGAAAGAATGATGTGCAGTAGAGAGAGTGAGAGAGAGAGAGAGAGAGAGAAAGAGAGAAAGAAAGAGAGAGAGAGAGAGAGAGAGAGAGAGAGAGAGAGAGAGAG
>JBBPDA010063523.1:0-13103 GCA_037974385.1 Arnoldichthys spilopterus | reverse complement strand
AGTTATTTCTGTGACCATTGTGAGTTTTTCTTTCATTGACTGAAGGGTACCAACAATTTTGTCCATGTGTGTACATATACCTTATTTGAATAAACTATTAAGGAAATTGTTGCTGCCATAACAAAACCTTCCAAAATGCTCTTAAATTAATAATATTAGAGTGAATACAAATTAAATTAATACAGTTTACAGTGATTGTGTGTGTATAAGTGTGTTCGCTTAACCATTTCGAGACCTCTTTGTGTGGAAGCCCAGTATTACTTATAGCTACCATCAAATACCTGGTTTGGTTCAATCAATTTTTCATTAGATTTAACCAGGTGCTTCTGATGGAGTTTCACACATCCTGCAATGGCTGGAGGCATTGAGGAGAAAGCTGGAACCAAACCTGTGTTCTTCTAACCAGCTCACACAATATTAACTACTTTTACTAAAAAATCTTAATGTGTTTTACTGCTTTCTTGCTTGTTTGTACTTGTTTTTTTTGCCAGAAAGCCCCCCCTCCACTGCTGAGATGCATCATCTAACAATAGTTATAGGGTAGTGTTTCTAAGGTTACATGACATCTACATAAGCCTTTTATGACAACTGACATTAACCTACATCAGGTTCACCCCAGAAAGTGCAATGACAGTGGATGGTTGTTGGAATAAGCCTTTATAAATGTCTATGTAGGTTAATGTCAGTTGTCTTAAAAGGCTTATGTAGACGTCCTGTAACCTTATCAATGGTTCCCTACAGTACAGTAAAGAATTTTGTACTGTATGTGTTTAAGAGGTTTTATGCCCAGTCGTTCTGGACCATTTCTGCTGACCCATCTATCATGAAATCTTTAAACTATGCTAAGAGCAAACTAAATGCATGCAAATGGAGGCTTTGTTATGACACGGAGGCCTATTTTTTTCCTTTTGGAATAACCCTAAAAAGATGGATGTAGAGATAGTATGCAAATGGTTGTTTGTGTGCATCCAGTGGGGCCAACCATTCATCTTCCATGACCATCCCAAGGACAAAATGTGGCGAATTCTTTAGTCCTCTCCACCAAAGGAAAGGACAGGAGGCAGGATGGAGGGAGAGAAGCGAAGGCCAGAGCATGGCGGATCATACAGAACAGGAGAAAGAGACGGAATAAAGAGACAGGGGAGAACAGAGGAGAAAAACGAAATGAGAAGAAGTCCACACACAGTGACCACAGGCAACTTCAGAGGGAGACCAAACTCTAATAAGTCGACGAGTGAAAGGCCACTGGAGGGGACCGAGGGAGCAGATGGAAAAAAGAGGGAAAAAAAGGGCACCATCTCACCTCCCTCCTGCTAGATGCGCTCTCACTTTCTCTCATTCGCTCAAACTTCGCTTTTCATTTTCCATTTCCATAGCCCTGGACCGCCGGCGGTGTGAGAGAAATTTCACCCCAGTGGAAGGAGAGAGGACATGCTGAGAGAATGGTGTGCAGATGAAAAAAATGGGGGGAGAAGTGTGTCTGTGTTTGTGTGTGTGTGTTTGTGTGTACGTGCGTGTGGCAAAAGTCCTGCAGAGTACCAGTACCTCCCAAACAGAACAAAAAAAGTGTATTATCTCAGGTGTGTGTGTGTGTGTGTGTGTGTGTGTGTGTGTGTGTGTGTGTGTGTGAGTGTGAGAGAGAGAGAGAGAGAGCGCGAGAGAGTTTGTGTTTTACGAATATATGTATGAAGCATCTTTTTTAGAGGTTGAGATTAAAGTGAAAGTGACTTATTTTGTCATTGTGAACACACTCCATTACACGTAAGCGCTACAACAAAATGTGACCTCTGAGTTTAACCCATCACGTGCAGGAGCGGACAGCGTTGTTCAAAAAATTTATGAAAAACTATAATACTGATTGTTTTTTTAATCTATTGTCATAACTTTGATGATCTGATCACTAATGGTTGTATTCATTCCAATGCTATGTGCTCTAAATAAGATAAATGGTTAAACCCAATTTTCTAAGGTTTCTAAGACTTTTGCACAATAAAGTATAAATAAAATACACACCAAACCCCAACTACAGATATAAGTGAATTTCTTATTATAATATCATTAAAAAAGATATAGTATGTGTGCATGTGTGTGGGTTATTACCTTTTTTGCTTTGGTAAGGTAAGTTCTGGCTGATTTTCTGAGGCTCTCCATGTCCTCTGTGGCATCTGGCTTGTCCAGTTGTAGATAAAAAAGCCAGCCCAACAAGTACCACACCTGAGGGAAAAAAAAGGTGAATTGTTGAGCTTGATTTAATATTGCCATGATTTTACTTAATGTTGTTGAATAATTAAAAAAGAAGAAATTACTGACAGATATTGTTTTTATGATACAAAACTATGTCTTTTATTCACAAAAATGACATTTATTTTCCCCATAGAGAGAAAACAGTTCCACTCATGGACACACCACTCACTACAAAATGATGGCAACTTTAGAGGTATGTGGAGAGCACTTGTGGTGACCTAGTGGTTAGGATAGGTACCCTTGAGCAAGGTACCGTCCTGCTACACTGCTCCCCGGGCGCTGTTAATAGCTGCCCTCTGCTCCCATGTGATGGGTTAAATGCAGAGGTCACATTTCGTTGCGGTGCTTGACTGTGTTCACAATGACAAATAGTTACTTTCACTTCAGTTCTAGTGATCACTACACATCTATCTAAGGTAGAAAAAGGTACTATTCACCCATTCATCCAGTGTAATAAGAGAACAACATAAATTACATTTTGCAACTTGATTAGCACTGCTGGTCAGAAATCTGGGGGCTCCAACACCCCCCAACTAGCTGCACTGCTGCAATAAACTAAAAAAGTCAGAAAGTCTGAAAGTGAAATACAGCAGTTAAACCCATTTAACCCTTTTCACAGTAACATGTAATGCAATTTCAGCCTGTCCCTCAGTTCAGCCTTGAATTTTTTTAATGTTTTATAAAAAAATTAAATTTTTGAAATGTTTACATTTCACAGCAGGACAGAATGCCCATCTTGTTTGGACCACTTCGAGCCAGCCGGGAAAGCCAGAGCTCTGCCCATGGTGCTGGCATTGTGACACGGGCGTCACTTCAGAACCATTGTTTGTGTACAACAAGCAACACGTGTCTAAGATTCGGCCCTGCCTTCATTCTGCACGTCTGGCCGTTGCTGATGAAACCCCAGCTGTGCTCCATTTGTACTGCCAAGAACAACGGCACACAAACCGAGAGCCTAGACAGAAGGGGTGAGCTCCTCCGAGCCACTGGCGACCGTTCTCATCCACCACTGATTTTTTTTTCTCTGTGTATTTTCCAGATAATTGAAATGCTGCTGGTAGTGGAACATGAGGGAGCTGAGCTGACTGCTGTGACCGTCCTTTGAAGAATTGCCGTTTTTCCGGAAGACTCTGCAAGTATGAGTACACCCCCACCCCAAGGAAAAAAAATGGATTTCAATTTTAATCTACAATTTGAATGAAAATATTACAAATGATGTGATTAATATAAATAGCTGAGTCAATTTTGGAGGAACGGCTACTAGTAGGCCTGCAGAAAGTGGTGAAATTGCTTTTCCTGACATAATGTAAGTGTAGTTTTCTGAAACAAGAATTTCGGTATAACATTTTTTAAAAATTTTCTAAGGTGCATCATGAAGCGTGAAAGGCAATGATGGCAAGACCATCCAGTGGTGGCATAGTAGGACTGCAGAAAGGGGTGATTTTCTGGACATAATGTGTAGTTTTAGAAAACAGGAATTTCAGTATAAAAAGTGAGGCATAAAGCTTAAAAGGCAATAGTGGTAAGACGAGAATACAAACCCCATGCTAAAGAAAAAGACTATAAAAAGCTTATACATGAGAAAAAGTAGGAATGGTGTTTGCTTTTGTATCAGACATTCAGATATGACTATGAAATAACAGCAAAACAGCCTCCTTTCTATAGACTGCTAGAGAAATGTACTGCTTTTTCAGTAAAACTGGGTTTACAACAGTTCAGTCAGACAGTAGAAGTCACAGAAGATGCATGGTGTGTGTGTTGCAATGTGGTTGTCGAGCGTTGGCGTGCGCTTTAGTTTTCCACCTCTAATTACACAATAAACACTGTGCCAAGACTTCAATAAAGCACCACTGAAAGTTCACACCTCAGAAACACTTGCTTTCCCAACTTCTCTCTCCCCTGGACGGAGTTAAAAGTTCAGATCCTCTGTAACTGCTCTCAATCTGTCACATGTGAGACATCGGGGTGGTGGTGGTGGGGGTGTCGTTATCTGGGGAAGTTGGCATAATTCTGTCAGTATTTTTACAGAACAGAGACGCTGAAGTCTCCAAGGTTGATGCACCCCCTATGCATATTAGTAAATGCCCCCTCTACTGTTTTTTTTATTTACTGTACTTCTGCTCCGGAGTGCAGAGGTGGGGAGGTGGGAAGGAGGCAAGCTACAGGGCACAAAGTCACTTGCACATAAAGGAACATAAACAAACTACAGACTTCCAATATTAAGAACAAAGGAACAGATTTTGCGACTCAAATCCAAGTGGAACATTTTTTTATTTATTTTTGAAAAATGTATGTCGATCTGCCATAGCATTAGTACCACTGACAGGTAAGTGAAAGTGAAAGTGACTATTTGTCATTGTGAACACACTCAAGCACCACAATGAAATGCAACCTCTGCATTTAACCCATCACACGTGCACATGTGGAGCAGCGGGCAGCCATCAACAGCGCCCGGGGAGCAGTGTAGGGGGACGGTACCTTGCTCAAGGGTACCTCAGTAGTGCCCGGGTTGGGACTCGAACCTGTGTCCTAACCACTAGGCCACCACTGCCCACCAGGTAAAGTGAATAGCACTGACTGTCTAGTTATGCCATTACAATGGCACTTTGTACAATGTGAAGTGAAAGTGACTATTTGTAATTGTGAACACACTCAAGAACCACAACAAAATGTGACCTCGTTATTTAACCCATCACACGTGCACACATGGAGAAGTGGGGAGCTATCTTGGGGAGCAGTGTAGCGGGATGGTACCTTGCTCAAGGGTACTTGAGTGCTGCCCCGACCGGGACTTGAACCTGCGACCTTCGGTTTACAAGGGCAAGGTTCTAACCACTAGGCCACCACTGCCAAACTACAGGCTTTAGCTGTGGTAAGTGGTGGCACAGTGGTTGAGGACTTGCCCATGTGATTGGAAGGTCGCAGGTTCAAATCCTAGCCCAGGTACCACTGAGATACCCTTGAGCAAGGTACTGTCCCGCTATACTGCTCTCTGGGTGTTGTTGATAACTACTTGCTGCTGCATGTGTGGATGGGTAAAATGCAGAGGTCACATTTTGTTGTGGTGCACTTTGTGTGTTCATAATAGTGACTTTTACTTTCAACAGATGCCAGCCTGTAAACATGCCATTGCTATCCAAGGTTTCTTTCTCCATCTTAGGGAGATTTCCAATGCCTCTCTCGCCTCTGGCTCATTGGGGACTCAGATCTGGTTGTGAAAAGTGCAACACAAATAATATTGAATTTAATACATAAGATCAAAAAGAGTGTTTAAGGTGTGTACACACTGTACAGCTTTTTTCTTTTGTAATTGGGACAGGTGTGGTTTTCAAGGTGTCAGGGGAAGTTTGGTCAGCTGTGCTAATTGGATCAAGGCAGAAAGGCAGGGTAATTTACACATCAGTATTAGCACAATTTTTTTTTGTTTTTTGCTTGCAGCATCTCACTTGCTGGTTAATAAGAGGGTAAGTGCCAGATCTTTCTCTCTGTGCATACTGTAACGAAAGCCATTTCAGCACAGCTAAATGACAGTTGATGCTACTGCTACACATGGAGATGTATACATTTACAAAAATACAATGTGAACCCTGAAGAACAAAAAGACAGTCTAATGAGCATAATATCAGTGTAACCAAAGCCTTTGTGGGCAGTGGTGGCCTAGTGGTTAGGACGTTAACCTCTGGATCTAAAGATCACAGGTTCAAGCCCTGGCCCGGGCACTACTTAGGTACCCCTGAGCAACGTACTGTCCCGCCACATTGCTCCCAGGTGCTGCTGATAGCTGCCCACTGCTCCACGTGTGATAGGTTAAATGCAGAGGTCACATTTCTTTGTGGTGCTTGAGTGTGTTTACAATGACAAATAGTCACTTTCACTTCACTTTATTTTATCTTTAAGTAGTGGTGGCCTAGTGGTTAGGGACTTGCCCTTGTGATCAGAGGGTCACAGGTTCAAGTCCCAGCCCAGGTACCAGTGAGGTACCCTTGAGCAAGGTACCGTCCCGCTACACTGATCCTCGGGTGCTGCTGATCACTGCCTACTGCTCCATGTGTGAAAGGGTTAAATGCAAATGTCACATTTTGTTGTGGTGCACTTTGTGTAATGGGGTGTGTTCATTATGACTAATCATCACTTTCACAATGTTGTTTATAACATGGGGCATTCGAATAGTTTTACACAAAAGTAAGTTCCAGCCATACAATCTGATTGGTCTGACTGGTGGGAGGCAGATTCAGTTCTCCTCAGAGCGCCATTACATTAGGGAACTTTCTTGTGACTACATCCCACATTGCAGCCAATTTGGCCAGAGTGTCACAGTATGTCAGCATCAAAACCAGAACCTGTCATTACTCCTAAGTCAACTTTTTGATGGGCAGCTTTAATGGGACCACTAACATAACATTAAACAAACTGAATTTTGCCAGAAACAAACAGGATATGCATTATCATGTACAACACCAGTGAATCCGGCCCAAGGTTCTTACACCCTTAAAGTTCAGTACCCTTGACACCTCACCATCTGTAGGCCGTAAAACCATTACGTGCATGTCCCCAGAACGAACCAGGCCATTTTAGAAGAATGTTCTGTTCTTTTTAGAATAAATGTCCATTTCGCTCCTTTCTTAACTTATGCATGACCATATGTCATCTTTTATCAAGGAAACTTCGTCATCACACTGTACTGGCCACACCTTTTCGACGCAACTGCCCCCATGACACCCACAGTTGGTTGAAACTGGTTTGATAGGTGGCAAACACACAGTATTTCTGAACTGGTATATAATCTTTGGCTTATCACCATTTAGTGTGCCCAGAGACCCTCTATGCAAATTGAACCTCTGTGCTACTGATTTCTGCCTAACCTTCTCTTGTGGATCCTCAATCGGGAGAATTCTTTCTTCCAGAAGCCTTTTTAATTTACTTTGAAATTGCTCTCTCTCTCTTTTAAATAAATCCTTTAAATATTATTTTGGTGATCCTGACCTCTCCTCAAAGAAACGTTCACAAGAAAATCAACACTGACAACAATTATTTATTTAAATAAGCTAACTATCCTTCTTTTAGGTATTAAAAAAAGCCTTTTCAGAAATCTCTCATCTTCTATTTCAGCAAGGGGTTCATCTGCACAAACCTCTAATCTGAATGAGGCTGTGAGCTGATCAGACAGGAAGAACTCACATTTCACTTAGCATATAAATATCTATAGACACTATGAAGGGTATAAAAATAAAATGATGGCCAACGTGTTATGCTATTTTCTTTAACAATCATCAACTGAAAGGTTCTTTGTGGAGCCAAAAGTGGTTCTAATTTTTCATCACTTCAAAGAGTCACTTTAAACTTTATTTTTTATGAGAAACCACAAAAATGAACACAATGTTACTTTTCCATTGTGTACATCATTTAAAAAATTAACCTGGCTTTAAAAAATAGGACCTTTTAATAAAAGTATTATTTATTTATTTATCCATTTATAATTAAATAATGTCATGTAAAACAATACTTTGTGAATTAGCTCAACACTTAATACATCAACAATAGCATTTTATAAGTCTAATTATTATTAATTTACATCTTAGCTCAAGTCATCTAAATTAAAATACTGTTAGTACAGCCTTTATTTGACTAAATACTAATACATTGTCCAGAATAAATAAATACTAAGCATCTAATAGTATGTAATGAACACAATTATTTGCAAATTAGTTTAATTTACTAAGTATAAATAAATATGCTCCCGGCACTGTGTTTAATAATGTATTTGTTTTTGAGACTGGGCATAAATTATACATTACACTCTATATTTTGATGATCTCTGAATATTTTTTTTATCTCTTTTGATAAAAAATGTAAAGAGTTTTATTTACTTATTACGATTTTCAATGGCTCTGTGAAAAATACTGAGCATTATTTTCTCATATTCATTAGATGAACTGATAATTTGAATCTTAGTAATAGTCTTCCATACTCCCCCTTGTTTACAGATGTCATATAGGTCAAGCTCTGTCCATTCAGACTGACATTATAAGGAGTTAGTACAGGCTTCATTAGACTTTCTCCAGAGTGTGCATTTCTTCGGTATAAACATTAAGCATCTAATAGTGTCTAATGAACCCAATTATTTCTCATTTGCAACTTAGTTCACTAAGTACAAATCACTACAATTAAAAAAGCACCATGCCAGCTTAACCTCAGAACGATCCAATCAGCTACAATAGGCCAGAGTAGCTGGCAGCAATAGTGCTGGTTCAGTTTGATTCACAATGGCAGAATTGTAGGAATGTGCACAACAGAAATATAATATATAGTAATTTTATTTGCTATCCACAACAACCCCTGAACCTGCATACATAAAAATTACAATAAAAAACAGAAGAAAATGTTCTTAGAAGCTGTTCTTCATTATTATAAACTTTGTTTCACCAGGAAGAATCCCATTGAGGTTAAAAACCAAGATAGGCAGCACCACATACAGTACACAGTTACAAAGTTAAAAAGTTAAAACACAAAAAAAAAAGAATGCTCAGTTTAGATTTAAAAGCCCTCAACAAAATGATCTCAGCTAATTTCCAGCCTTTCTGCGACATGTTCAATGCAGTAGGTGCAGAGTAGGTAAAAGCCTTTTTGCCCAATTCTGTACAAGCATATGCAACAGAAAGCAACAAAGGATCATGTGAATGGTAAAAGTATCAGCACTTAGAATAATTAAGGTACAAATGTAAGAAGGCAGTAGTCCGAAAATCACCTCATAAAGAAAAATATATGAATATATCAAGAATATAAATCACCATTTATATGTTTATTAAAATATTTTAGATAAAAAAATTGTATAAACTATTATAATACAATCTCTCAAACAGTGTATTTAAGGCATGCAATTGATTTATATTCTGTTGCTGTTAATGGCATTTTAGTGACACTTTCAATGGTCTGGTCCCTACCATCACCACTTTGAACAATTCATACTCGGCTTATTTCTAGAATGGAGCACAAACTGCTCGGAATGAACTAGCTTACATCTTTACTGATATACTGGAATTTTGAAAAAGTGGTGGACATGGATTCACTTGAGGCCATTTATTGAAAAGAACAAGTGGAAAAGAATGACTCGTTCCAAGCCGGACATCACTAATCAGCAACGGGTGAGAATGTGGTGCTGGAATATTGACTTTTATAGATCGAAAACGTGCAAAAGGCCTTTTACAACAACACTGGAAAACAATATCTGCGGCACTACAACAACTTAACTGTACCCCAGGGCACCACCCTTAAAAAGTGCACAAGCTAAAATAAGAGAAAACAAGAGGATGAAGTGATAGAGAGAAGCAGAACGCATGTGGGGCTATGAGGTGTAGGGTATGAAAGAAATAGCTGTAGAGAAAGAAGGAGTGAGGTTAATATGTGAACAGTGTGCATCGGTGGCAGAGGAGGCAGAGATGCAGGTTAAAGGACATATTAATCATCACACACACACACACACACACACACACACACACACACACACACACACACACACACACACACACACACACACACACCTAGACACAAAGCAAGATCAATCACCACACACGAGCCCAGCCTAAAACTTCCTCCGACAAGAACATCGCCTCATTAGCACGACAAAACAGGTGCTCAGGGAGACCCCAGACAGACAACTGACACTTCTAACGTAACGATTTAGCACAGCGAGCGACTCAGCCATTCATCAAGCCTGCATTAAAGAGTGGGGTAGGTGAGAACCGCTCTCAGCATTAGCACCTCAGCTCCAGGAGTGTCGATCTACTGGCACGGCTTATGGCAATGTGTTTAATAATGTATACAAATAAACAATACAATTACAAAGAAACATGAATTATGCATTACGCTCAATGTTTTGAATGTCCAACTTACTTTTGATAACATCCAACAGAAATTAAAATAGTTACATTTATTTAATATGATTTATTTTATGTCTGTGATCAATCTTGAGCATTTTTTCTCATATTCATTTGATGAACTAATAATGCTGAGTAAGTTTTTCTTACTATGATTTTGAGCTAAATGCTCATTAAAACAAACATTTTCACATATATCACATCGGTCTAACTCTGCCCACTTACACTAAAGTTATAAAGAGTTGTTTTTTATTTTTTCACAATTTGTCATGTTAAATTCTGCACATTACACTAGACTTAATCACAATACTAGAAGGATAAAGGCTAACACATGCTTCCTCCAAATCATGTGAAGCATACATGTGTATTTTAGAACCAAGGCTACTACAATGTCATGAGACAGATTAATATACTTAAACCAATTACCAAGTTTCAATACATTTTTGGGTAATGGAATATGAAGATTACCCACTTTACTTTAAAATGTAGTAGTAATAAATATAAATCACATTTTCAAAAAAAATTAAAGTAAAAGTTGTATTATGCAATAAAAACAAGAATCCGTTATTTGTTCATTCTTCTGAACCTTTATTGACAGACAAAAGTATAAAAAAAACTGCTGTATCTGTAAATAAAAACAAAAACCTGGGACTCCATTTAGGAACTGAGGATCCTAATTGCTGCAGATTTGCATGTGGAATGCTTGCCTGTTGTTCTTTACAATATTTCAGCAGCTGAACAGTGCATGGAAACGTGGACTCATCTGTTAGTGGGACACGTTTCCACTCTCTTTCGGGCAATCTGAGCTCAAGAACCAGAACTCCGCAGTGTCTCTTCATAGATCTGCTGTATAGCTTTCGTTTTTGAATTCTAGGGTTTCTGGTTGCATTTTCGGGTGTTAAGTAACAACAAGTTTTTATGAGGCTACATGTATCACAGTATCAGAATGGCCTCTCATGGAATGCCTTCTAAGGGGCTGGATGTCACAGATATAGGTTCAAGGTTCAACAGAATTCATACCATTAAATTTTGGTTTAAATTGCATTTTATTTAAATTGAATGTCCCTACTTTCCCAGAAATATTTTTTCCCCTTTAAAACGTGAAAGGAAAGAAGACTGGGAGGTCTTTACCCCACTCACAGATAGTAATGGAGTGGCATGACATGGGCAGAATTGTGACAAATAAGAACATGATTTTTTTAATGTGTGCATGTATATAAGAGTGTGAGAAAGCCTAAAAGAGTAAGTAAGGGAGACTGAGAATATGCTAAGTTGTATTTGCTTAAAAGTGCATATGTAAAGTATTTCAGCACGGCGTGTTGCATGATGTGTCAGCAGCGCTGTCAGCTGGTTCTGCTACAGTGCTCGGAATTTCCATGCCTGATGAGCTAAAGTGAGGAGCCAGGAGCTTCCACACAAACTGTGCTCCAGCAGGTTTCTGCACATACATTATTTATCCATCCGTCTGTTGCACTGAATGTCAGCGCCACTTGTCAAGTTCACTGGAAATAGAGGCCCATTAAAGAAGTGGCTGCCAAACTGCAGCCACAACAGAAAGAGACACATATTACTTAACCACACACTCCTCCCTGATTCTAATGAGAAATCAAAGACACAGCAGCCAGCATATGCTAACATACAGTTCTCCATCAGCTTACAGACACAAGCGCACATGCTAAGAAGGCCTACACAGACCAGAAGGCTACCATGCAATCTGCTCGGTGTATTGAATTTTATATAAGTGGAAAGGTGACTGTCATTGTGAACACAACCCATCATACACAGTGCACCACAAAAAAATTTCAATTCTGCATTTAACCCATGCACATGGAGCAGTGGGCAGCTATAAACAGCACGCAGAGAGCAGTGTGGCAGGACATTGCCTTACTTAAGGGCACCCCAGTGGTACCTGCCCTGGGAGTTGAACCTATGACTCTCTGATCACATGGGCAAGTCCCTAATCAATAGGCAAATATGCAGTTGTGGTCATAACTGACCTAACCTTAGATCTACAAAATGGAAACTACACATGAAAGAAAAAATGTTCAATGAATTTTAAAAAATTTAACTTTTTAATAAAATTTATTTCCCTCTGTTTCTCTCTAATCTTAGTCATGTTCAGTTATAACAGTCACACGAGCTTCCTCTGAGCCACACAAAGTGCCGGCACATCTTTTCAGACTGCTGCTAATGCAATATCACTGGACAGCTAAACACGCTTGGAGGAGAAGCTACATGCCAATTCTGTCATGTCAGCTAACAAATGTCCAAGCTTTCTACCACCACACTAAGTAATGGGGGGGCAGAGCCACCCTGCCCACCCAGAGTAAGAGAGAGAGGGCAATTATAATCTCTTGGACTCCCGGACACAGAAGGCTGTGGCATCACTGGGGATTGAACTCTGTGTTGCGAACCAACCAACTTTCAGATAATTAAAAGAAAAAAAAAAAAGCTTTTGTTCACACGGCAATGACATAAATACACAGATCAGCCATAACATTATGACCACCTGCCTAATACTGAGTAGGTTCCCATCATGCTGCCAAAATAGCTCTGACTGTGGTGCTCCATGTAATCTGACACCTTTCTATCACTTAGCATTAACATTTTTTGCAATAGTAGCTGATCTGGAACGGACCAGACGTGCTAGCCCTTACTCCACATATGCAAATGACCCTGTCGTCTGATTCACTATCACCAACCTGAACCACCAACTGCATACATGGAACACTCCCCATGACCTGCCAATCTGACTCAGCCGGCTAGCCATCCCAGTAAGGCCCTTGTCTAAGAGGCCCAAGTCCTTATGTTTGTCTATTTTCCTGCTTTCAGGATATTAACTTCAAAAACTGACTGTTCACTTGCTACCTAATATATACCACCTTCCTTTTTAAGGTGAAAGTGACTCTTGTCATTGTGAACACACTCAAGCACCACAACGAAATGTGACCTCTGCATTTATCCCATCACACGTGCACACGTGGA
>JBBPDA010063473.1:988-13106 GCA_037974385.1 Arnoldichthys spilopterus | reverse complement strand
TGGACAACAGCTTAGACAACAACTCCAACATGGGCACAAGGACAGGGAACACCAAGGGAAACATGAAATGGGGTTGAAGAGGCAAAGTCCCGGGCGGAGGGAACACAGTCCCGGGCGGGGGGAACAAAGTCCCGGGTGGAGGGAACACCATCCTGGGCCCGAAAGGCGCGAAGGCAGCGCCCGATGACATCAACGGCGTCCGGGGGGGCCAGGTGGTGCCTGTGACGTCCAGGAGGATTATGGATTTAAATTAATGGATGTGGTTTAGGACACAAAATGACTTTGTGTGAGCTACAAAACAGAAGAAAACTTTACCATGTACAAATCCCATTTCCAGAAAAGTTGGGATTTTTTATGAAATGCAATAACAAGAATGCTTGTTTGATTTCAACATCAACATACAGTGTCATCTAACTGAACTAGTCATTCTGATTGACTTGGCTTTGCTGACTGTTTAATGTCTGGAAGCTTAGCCATTGGGTAATTTTGAATATTTGACTAATAACATGTATAGCCATTGGCTACTCTGATCTGTTTCATGTTTAGGCTATAAAAGGGTGACTTACAAACGATTACATTAAAAACCTCCCCAGTAATATATAGCAATAGTGGTCTCACATTTGCTTTTCCTTTATCCCCAGAACTTTCCAAAGTACCGTCAGATTCCTGATGGGAACATCATTGTAGCTTAAGGTAAATGGTATGTTAACTATACTGTTAACTACTCATAATGTTATAAACCATTGTTATTCCGGTATTTTTTAAATATATTGAGTATTCCTTTGAGTAATATTGAGTATTCCTCACCTATCGCAGACAGAACCTTATGGAATATTTAAATTAATAAAATAATTCAATGGTAGATTGCATTAGATTAAACACAAATGTCCTGACCAGCTGCTGAGTTTCATATTATGATTCTATGCTGGAGATTACAGGTATTTTTCCCTGAGGTTTTAGTTATGGTACAGTCCTATAAGTAGGCTATAAAAATGATGTTATTGTTTGTTAAATACAAACTCTTAATGGTGTACTCTCAATGTTAATCGATTAATTATGACATTCTTACTATTAATTGACCTGCCACATATGACGTATGTATTTACATGTTGATTTTATAATGCCACAGACTCTTGTTCGTTGCTATTTGTAATTATCTGACCTCCCTGATCAATCCCCTCATGTACTGAACCACTTGTATGTTGGGCTAAATGCGGTTTGGCCTAAATGTCATGGCCTGGGTCCCTTAGGCACAGCAGATGACATCAGGATGGCCCCGGGGAGCATGGGGCTGGGGGCAATGTGACGCTCGTAGAGCCGGATCAAGAGCAGCAGCTCATTCCCAGCTGCACTGGCACATCAAAGGCACAGGCACAGAGCAGCGACCTTTCTTCCGTACAAACATACACACACACAAACAGCCTTGACAGGTCAAAAAGAAATAGTGTGTTTGACTTGGGTTTAGACGCTTGCTCTCAAGGGACAGTTGGGAAAATTCTGTTCACCAGTATGTATTGACCATCAGCTCACGTATGAGCATGCCAGTCAGACATCCTTTCTTGGACATGTACAGAAATCATGGATGCTGTGGAATATTTATACTGCATGCTTCCTCCACTATTGCGCGAGGCAAGGAATCCTGTTGTTATGGGTGTATTCAAAGAGAAGTCTCATAAAATAATCACCTCGGTTGGAGTGTCATAATTAGATACAGTGTTTCAGTGTTTCTCCATAATAAGTTCAGTGGAAATAGATTTTGAGTACAAACAGATTTGCCTGTCTGTGTCACCAGCACAATGCCCCTGTACGATTCACAGTCCTCAAGGATATTACAACAGATTATTTTATATCTTCTATACCGTCTTATCTCAACAGAACCATGGCTGTAAATGAGTCAGTTGAGAGGTCTGAGCTGTGTAAGATTACTCTTAGATTTGCTCATTTTTTAAAAAGAATATCTTGCATGTTACTGCCTATATTGGTTTGTTCAGAGAGGCACCAAGACAGTAAGCCTTCTGGGATGTTACTTTGAAAACAATGAAAAACAGTGTTTTTGATGTAAAGAATGTTAAATGATGAGCAATGAGCATTTCAAACATAAGTGAATAACATTTGCTGCTCAATTACTTTTTGTTTGCTAATTTAATATACTAGGGAAAATATAAAATGTTTGTAAAGTTATGGTAAATTTTTTTCTTATTTTTTCCAATTTGTAAATGAACAGTAATTGTGTCTCAAAACATGCTTACAGTACAAGATAATGCACCTTTGTCATAATTGTGTTTTTGAATCAACATGTTTTATGTTCTTTTCTACAAACCCTATTTTGGGACATTTTGTAAAGTGCAAAAGTCAGGTCAAGAATGTTTGATTTATTAATACCTGAACCATTACTGAAGTGACGAGTACAAAGATATTTTTAATATAAACAAATTTAGATATTTAGATACCTGCAACACACTCAAAAAAGTGGAGACAGAGGCCTATTAATCACTTTGTTACCTATACCTGTTCGCTATATAGAGGATGATAATTGTTGCAGTTTTGCAAGATTTGCTTGACATAAGACTTTAGCTGCTTCAGCCATTTGTCTAATTCTACTCTTCATGATATGCTGATATACATTTTCAATAGGAGAACCTTGATGGCAGCATCTATTTCCCTAATTTCCCAATATTCATGTCCTTATCAATGATACCTTTGCACATATGCAAGTCACCCATGTCACGGGACCTTCCCTGTGACATGGCAGTTGTTGACTTTTGTGCTTAATGCTGATAACAGTCTGGATGGTCAATTTCATCTTTAGCATGGAGAACTCGACTTTCATTTTTCCCAAAAACCAACTGGAGCATAGACCCAGCTGAACACAGCATGTTTCCACTGTCCTTCGGTCCATCTGAGATGAGCTTGGGTTTAAAGACCTTAGTGCCCATGTGGCTATATTTATTACAGTAGAATTTTCTGGCTTTGTCCTACACGGACTGAGATTTCCGGATTGTCTTTTTACAGTATTGTGTACTGTAGATTGTAAAATCACAATTTTAGCATCTACGATTCTGTCGCCCCCCCACACTGGCATGTTCACTCAGGTTTGTTTACTGTCAAGTGGTTGTGCTGCCTTATGCCCCAGGATGCCCTTATGTGCCTGCACTCAGACCACAATGTACATATTTCTTTTTCTCTTTCTCTGTTTCTATCGCTCCCTATCTCTTTTTCTCTCTCTGTGTTGAGCTAATCTGTTGAGATGCCAGTGTTCCTGTCCCATTCTGCCGTCTGGACCAGCCTGACCCATCCTGATACCCTATTTCTGTTTAATTTTGTTTATGGCTTTTAACCCACTCACTCCTACTGAGGAGAGTCTATATGGACAGCCCTATGCACCACAGCACTGACTGAAAGTCATCGCGGCACCACTTGTACACAGGGAACTGCTGCTATCTCTTTAATCTGAGATTATTATTTTTATATTTTTTTATTTTGGTTGTTTAGCTATCCGGTGTTGACCAGAGAAGAATGGGTTCCCCTTCTGAGACCTAAAGCTCAGGGAGTTCTTTCTTGCGTCTGTGACCCATGGCTTGCTCATTAGGGGCTCGGACCCGAATTCTGTAAAGCTGCTTTGTCAAAGTAAAAAGTGAAAGTGACTATTTGTCATTGTGAACTATTTAAGCACCACAATAAAATGTGATCTCTGCATTTTACCCATCACACATGCGTACATGGAGCAGTGGGCAGCTATCAACAGCGCCTGGGGAGCAGTGTAGCGGGAAGATACCTTGCTCAAGGGTACCTCAGTGGTGCCAGGGCTGTGACTTTAACCTTTGACCTTCAGTTCACAAGGGCCCTGTCCTAACCACAAGGCCACCATTGCCTGAGAACATCAGTTGTAAAAAATGCTATTGAAATTAAATTGACTTAGTTCAAGAACTGCATTTCTAGCAGTTCTTGTTTTGAGAAATGTTAAACTGTTTTTAAATTAACTGACAATACATGATGTTCTGTGCAAAACGGTTAGCTACAACCCATATTTGCTTGCAAAGTTTGATCTTTGGTTTATGGTCCTTTTATACCCAGTCGTGATATATCCAGTTCACCTAATTATGGTAGAATGTTTCAAAAATGAAAACTTGAATATTCTATACACTTATTCACTTATTTTGCCCCTTTGTTGCAGACATCATTAAGAAAAACTTGTTTGTAAATACAAAATACAATCAAGTTTTGCATTCACTATTCTGGATCAAGTATACCAGCCAGTGGGGAACTGTGCACCATCACAGATGCGAGAGAGTGTTAGTTAAAGCTCATAGCTGGATTGCAAATAAGCACCGAAAGTGGTTTCAGACTAAATGTGGCCGTAATGTTAAGCATCTCCAGATGTGTTTCTATGGTAATATTTGCCTGACTACAACTCCGTGATATAGTCGCCATTCATCTTTCTCCAGTTCAGCCATATATGTCTAGCTCAATTAAAAATATAATTAGATTTTTTTTGCTATTAGCTACTTAATAACACAGCCACTGTGTTTATTTTCATGAGCTGTGACCACATCTGGCTCAAACACTGAAATAGAATGAGTCTCATACACATCCTACTCATTTTGTGTTTTTGAAGAGATCCTTTATGCTTGGTGGGAGCTCAGCAGGTAGATGGAAAACATCAAGAAACAACATTTGTGCTCTGTAAACTGATAACAGTTATTGGTTTAGCATTTTTTATGGCTAAAATATGAAGCAAAATCAATAGGAAACTAATGTTTTATATAGTATATAAATACTGTTTCAAAACACAGCAGTGGTCTATATATATGCAAATGTAGCTGCAAAAGCAGCAGTTTAGCTATCCTAATCCATGGCACACTTTTTGAATGAGGCACAATACAGGACAACTGATCAAAAAACAGATTACTTATGCATATCAGTCTTAAAGGAACAGCAACAAAAACAGCCTCTTTAATCCTAAGAGAAAATGTTTGTGTAAGAATTGAAGTTTTTGCTGAATACAACTAGGCAATAATCACACAAAAATGCACAATATGCACCTCAAGGAAAAATAAAATACAGTGAAAATGTATGATGTGGGCCCTTTAGAATGTTTAAACTATGTATTTTTAGCTACAAGACTGAGGAAAACTAAACTTGTTGCACATCTAACCTCAATAAGAATCCTGTGGCATGAGCACATTTAAGCCAAAGTCATGTCAGAGTCTTGGAAAAATGGATGTGACTGAGGCAAGTTCAGACTAACTGTCTCAAAAACTGGAAAGAGCATGGCGGCACCTGTGAGTGAAATCATATTGACTTAAAATAATTCTTATACACAGTAATTTGCTCTAGTTTGGAAAGCTGGAGACAATACTACATAAACAAATAAAAATAAAAAAAAACACAAAACAGAAACAAATAAAAACTTGCCATCATTTCCTAGCACAAACAGTTTTTGGGCAGTAGGTTACTGAGTGCTGATTGGTTGGTGAGCTAAGCAGCTGATTAGCTGTGCCCACTACAGTCATGAATGTACACAAGTTACACTAAATAAATGCTATAACTGGAGCTGTACAAAAAATGGAGTGCTGAAATAATATTTTATACTGTTCTAAGCTAAAATGTGTAACGGGATGCAAGCATGGAGACCAGAAAAGCAGCTGACTGAATGGGAGTAAACAGAATAAATACCTCAGTGCCCTAAACAAACTGCTGTTTTATGAATGTTTAAGACGTTCCTGTCATTTATATTTAAGATGTTTTCTATCATATGTTTATTTGGAAACAAAACACAATGTGTTTAATACCAAAAATACTAATGCTTTATGAGATAGTAGTGGACTCTGTGATGGTTAAGATTTATTTATGTGTTAGGAAAACTCATTCTCTTCTATCACTAACTAACTAAAAAACAAAAGACAAAATATTGTGTAAAAAAATATAACCAAATAATAATAATAATAATCAACCTTCAAATATGTTTATATGTTTTGTATCTTCTCCGATATTGATAAAATACTTGATATTTTACTTATTAATAAAAATTGCGAACTACCAAACTATCTAAATGATGACCTTGATTTTTGAGCTTTATGCAAATAAGACCCCTGCAAGAGCCATTCAGGTCAGTGTGGGATGTGTTTGGTATGTGACATTCTCTAGACAGTTGAGAATACCACAAAAATCTGAACAAGATAGTGGCAGCTAAAGGTATAGCATGAAAACATATGATTAAAAGATATATGGACAATCTTATTGATTATGCTGAGACAATTAGACCCCTGCAGGTTATCATTTAAACACTGTAACTTTGGAAGTAGCTTACCAGCTAACAATTAATGTTAAAACAAGCTAAGACATGGACTCATCCAATTGGATTTAGGTCACTGGACTGGGATGGCCATAGCAAAAGCTTTTGATTTTATGTTCATTTAAACAAGGAACATTCAAACATGACTGAGTTTATATTTCTTGCCACAGATAGCTAGGATTTGATATTAACTGGTACTTCTTGGAATTTATAATGTAACATTGCAATTGTCTCTGGAGGAGAAACATCTCAGATTTCTCAGCCTCACAGATATTTAACACTTGGTTTTAGAGGCTTTTCTCTGTAGCCATTTTTTTCTGTGCCTAAAATACAGAACACCAAGTGTTCAGGAGTCAAAGAGCTTTTTCCCACAGTACCCTTTCCAGATAAAGGAGACATAGTGACCCGAAGATGCTGCCAAAATCAAATTCTGAAACCTGATTCTTTTTCTCTGACCATCTTTATTCCTGTAGCTGTTATACAGATATATGCATTTTACATTTTTAATCAGCTATTTTCTGGTATCTGTGACTAAGGGATTTGGGCCCTGTATCACCTCATTTTTATACCCCAGTGTAACAGAAATCCATTAATGACTTCTTAAATTTAACTAAATATGCATAGGTTCATACTTTGCTTCCATTTCCTAAATTCAAATTTTCTTCAGTGTCAAAACTCTGACATATGATTTTGTTTAAAAAATGTATGTGACTAATAATTGCTTTATTTTCTGATTATTTTTTTTTTACCTTCAACATAATATTAGGATAATTACTTTTAAAGCCTTTTCATTCATCTTTTGTAAGGGTGCTATTAATTCAGGGGGTCACTGTAAGAGATTCAGTATACTCAAAGCTTGTCTTTACATAGTGCTTGGTTTGGATGCTTTTAAGCCCCAGGGAACCTAAAGCCAAAGTATAATAATTTAAGTTATGTGGGCAAGCAACACACATATACCAAGTGTGTACTGTGAATAACTTTCCAGAGGAACGAAGGTTTAGAAGTCCTCATAAACAAATACAGGTAACAGACAACAGACTGGAAGTTTTTAGTCTGCTTGATGGGAAAACTGCCCTTCAGCCATGAGATCAATTTAAAATCTATATTGATCCAAATGAAAAGTAGGTAAAAAAAAAATGCTGTTTCCTTTATTGCTGATGTTGCAGGCATGCTCTGGACCTGGTCCTGGCCCTGCAGTTTTGATATGCCTAATTTAACTCAGAAAGGGTTTATTAATTAATTCCTAATTATTTATTAATTAAAATAAAATAAAGCTGAAGCAATAACACAGTGTACTGATAAGGACTACTCCCAGACTGAGAAAGAGAAATGCTGGGTTGTTTTCTGCATAGATCATGTAAATGTGATTCTTTTTACTAGTTGTAGTTATATACAATATATACAAGGTATTACAGAAGTATTTGGACATATGAACCATTTAACAAATGTATAATAATTTCAGAAAAAAAACTTGAACTAAAGCAAATGGTAAAGTAAGGCAAATGATTAAGTACAGCAAATTGTGAACTAGAGCAAATTATGAGCAAATGCGAATTAAGAAGTAAAGCGAATTATGAAATAAAGCGAACGAAGTAAAGGACATTGAAGTAATAAGGCCAGCCGTGAACATTTGGACATTTGTTCTTTATTTGTTGTCATTTGTGATTTATGTAACATTCCAACAGTAATCCCCGTGACACTGGCTGACTGGCACTATCTTTAGCACACGTTCATTCATTTACGGCGTTTATTTATTTATTTATTTACTAATTTATTTAACCCGCGCTTTGTGAAGCCTATTGGTGGAAGGATGCTCCCTCCTCCTTGCATTTCATTACTGGCCAAAGCAAACATCGTTTGAGCGCTAAGGAAGGCTGTTCATTGGCGAGCCAAACCCGTCCGCGCTTCACGTCAGAAGACGAGTGAGTCGCAGCTGGAATCGCGCGGGGCTGATTCACAGAGAGAACGGAAAAGGGGGTCCGAGTCGTCGCTGAGGACTCACATCCGAGAGCCAGCCGCATCCCGCTCAGGTACACGGGTGCATTTGCTTCATTACATGACGGTTCTCGGTCCGTGTGGCTTCTGTCAGCGCGAGGGCTCGCCGTTGCCTGGACTCTTCGCTGACTTACAGCCACACGACTTTCACGCAATGACTTTCTGTGTTTTGGAAGTGACAACTGGACCTGGTAGCAGGCAAAACTCCAGTGTGTGTGGTAAAATCTTCCGTACACCCGCTGTAATTTGTAAAAATGAGCCAGTGGGGGTAGAATGTGTTAGTTGTAACGCTAGCCTACTTTTTGGAGCACCCGGCTTGACCTTGGGCAGAAATTGCACCTGACATTTCTTTTTTTTTTTTTGAAAGGCAGCGCTTTATAAAATAGTCTCTGGGCTGTACTTACATCTCTATGAATGTGACATAAACTGGCTTAGGTCGACATTATCCTCTGTGTAAGAAAGAGAAGTGATTGATGTCAGGCGATGACGAAAGAGAGAGAGCCGCTCCTCAAGTGGATGACTCAAGTGGAGATGCAGCAAACAGGTTGGCAGCAGGCTCGTCCCCGATTGGCTGACTCACTTTCCATTCTGATTGGTTTGTGAGTCGAATTTTCTGAATGAAGAACAGTTCTACACTGACCACGTGACTTTATGACCCTATGCTATTTCCTATGTTTGTTGTGAAGAAGGTATTTTTTAACCAACGTGCTCAGGTGAAAATGTTTAACCAAACTAGCAGCCTTTACTGGTGTATTTAATAGTAAATTTAGAGAAATTATTAATTTGTCTATTATTGCGCATCTGCATTTTGGACAATTGGTTGAATGAGCAGTGGAGAATGAATACTTTTGACTTTTTTGGTTTTTGTTGGACCATTTTGGACAGTTTCCCAAATTCCAAAACAATTCATGCATATGCCCTCCATAAATAAAACAGGAGAGAGAGGCTGTGGCACGGCTGATAAACACTGTTGCCTGAGAACAAGGTCATGCTGATATTGCAAATGAAATAGGGCCCTGTCTGGAATGCTTCATTTTAATCAAGCGCCTAGTGATCTCTGCATTGCATTAGTCCTCAGCCTATTTTTAGCATCATTTACACAAGGCAAGAATCAGCCAGACAGCTCCAGCCTCTATCTAAAGCTGGAGTGAGACTGAAAATGTGTGGGTGTGTGTGTGGCTGGTAATGGGGCTATTGATCCCAAAATAGCTGCAGGAGGTTTAACAGCGTGTATGATGCTGGTGACAGTGCTAGTAGGCCATGGAGACCAAGGTTGTGGGTTGGTTTTAGACCCCCTATGCATCACCCTGGTGGGCTGTCAAGCACCCATATTTGCCTAATCTTCACTTAATCTTTTGGCAGAGCATTAATACCCTGGACCATAGGTTAACATCTGTTCACTAGAATTCTGAGAGGTAACTGTTCCGTTTCCACTCGTCTCCTGTCAGAAGAGCTTACTGTTTTTTTTTCCCCCTTTGACGCGGTCTGTCTGCAGTGGGGGGAAAATAAATTCCCATTTCTGGCATCAATATGTAAACTGACTTAATATCTTAAAATAATGAATTATTTTTTAGAAATAATTATTTCCTTAAATTAATTGTCTTTAAAAACACAAACTTTACTAACTCATATTTTTAAAGCTTTGGCTCTCATATGTAAAGCTTTACATTTTTTTTAGCACTATATTTACATGACAAACCTCATTGCTCAGTTCCAGGTTTTTGTTTGTGACATGATTCACATGGTTTACATTTGTGTGACTTGTATCAGTCTAAACTATGAATGAAAAGGCTAAAATGAATAGCCTTACGGGATTAGCCTTCCATAGATTTCTTCTGCTCACTCCACTTCCTCAATGAGAGAAGCACAAAAGACTCCCTTGCTTAGCCCTTTCACCTCCCATATGGTTACAGAGACATGTTCATTTTGATGAGGTGTTTGAGAGCAGGCTCTGAATAATGCAGTGTATTTAGAGCATGAAGAGGAGAGAGAAGTGGTTTGAAATTACTAGCTTGAGGTTTAGAATGGTACTGCAGAATTATGTTGCAGTAGGTCATGTGCTGATGGACTTGAGACCATTGAGACTACAAAAACTGCTAAGCTTTCCATTAACTAGCAGATGAGTCCTTGAACTCTGTACACTGTCACTTAGGAACAAAAAAAGGAAACCAAAAAGTTTTTAATATTTTAATATTTCAAGATCAAGGAAAACCAAAAAGTTGCATGAATCAGTCCTTATTTGACATTTACATATTCCCACAGCCATGAAGGGAGAGCAGTTATTTGCCAGTGGTACTCCGTTCTTTCGGCGGGTCTACTTTCTTGGTGGAGAGGAGTTGGTGGTGCTGCAGTCTGCCGTGGGAGAGGCGTCACTGGGAGACAGTTTCCATCAGATAACCGACTTCAATGACCTTCCTACATCCCTCTTTGCCTGCAACGTGGACCAGTCGGTTTTTGAGGAGCAGGAGGGCAAGGTAATGTCAAACAATTTTTACATCTGCACTTCTATATGATGCAGTTGATGCAACTCCTTCTCAGCCAGAGTTTATATTTAGTTTGTAGGGCAATTTGTAATTTGACTTTGACAAAGTTTTCTTTGAAATTGACAGGATTTGATGCCAGAATAGACACTGAATCCTACATGGGTTATATTCTCTTAGTTGAAATTAAAAAACTTTGTAGTCATATAAATTTGTTTTCAAGCATTCGCATAAATGTCTAAGGCTTAAACTTGTGCAGAATTTCCAAGTGTGCCTGGTAAGTGAACATTTTCATACTGAAATTATAATTATACATCTTGGCAGGGTGAACATATGATGGATACAATACTGCAGTTCCTCTTTGATTGACAGGGATGTTAGAATGCTCCAGTGAGAAAGCAATTCCCTAGCCCTACATTACATGAGTGTGGAATTTGGTCTACCCATCCCAGTTGTCAGTGTAGGCCACATCAGGTGTGAAATTTTCCCCTGGGTGCTCATTCAAACCACTCACTCCCTATTTATGAAAGCAGTCCAATGTGCACTTGCCTCAAAGAGCAAAGTCACAATTTTAACCAATTTCCATGGGCATATTTCCATTTGAGAGTATTTGCTGGTATTGGGAAGGTTGTGTCTTAAGTTGATGGTATTTGCAAACTTGTGTACTAAAAAATACTTGTCTTGTAATCAGTATTAACAACATTTAGAAAATGCTCATATGTAACTTTGTATCATCACTAACTTAGCTCAAGGATATCTTTGTACTGTAGCTTATTTGAGTTAGTGTTTTAAACCTGATTTAGAACATTTAACAATAACAACACACACCAAAAAAGTTGCCCAGTTGGCAGTAAAAAATGTCTCCTGACTGTGATTTATAGTCCTTCAATTTTAGACTCAGTCGAACTACACTGTCATGTTGCGCTGAAAAGTCAGTCAAACCCAGTTGTGGTGGGAAGCCCTTAGCTCACAGTCTAGTCAGAGTCTGGTGTCACACTGAAAAGTGTCCTGGTTCCAACCCTGTCAATCGATATGATTATATTGAAAGAAAAATTAAATTCCAGACTTTGCAAGGGCCCCCAGTTGGGGCACTGTTAAGTCAGTCCCACTTTTCACCCCACTACGACGCTCATGAGTGCACTAACTGGAATACAAAAGCAAAGTCTTATTGGGTGCCGTGTTTAGATTTAGTTTATTATTCCTGCTTGTTTTTGTTCATTATCCTATATGAAACTAGGTCACCCAATGCCAATGATTGGTGGACAAGTAGCAATTTTAATAGTATCCTATATTATCCAATATTAACAAGTTTTAATTCGGGGGGGGGGGGGGGGGGGGGGGCTAACGT
>JBBPDA010063452.1:0-13106 GCA_037974385.1 Arnoldichthys spilopterus | reverse complement strand
GACAGTGCAATCTCTCTAGCCTGGTGCACCTGCTGGTCCTTCACACTAAGATCTTCCTTCAGTGTCTTAATTTGTCTACCCAGGCTCATCTCCTTCTCCATCCACTCATCTTGTTCCTGCTGTCTAACTCTTTCTACCTGTTCTTGTTCTTTCTTTCTCTCCCTCCTCTCAGTCACGTGCACCTGGAGATTTGTCTTGAGGACGGCAAGTCACACTCTACAGTCATTTGAAACACAGTATAAATGCTGGAGTTTCAGTTTTCAACAATTTTACTGTTTATATCTTTTTTCATGTTTTCTTTATTATTCAGTTGTCTTTTTGTTATAGTAAAATCATGCATTTCAACAAAGATGTGAAATAATTGCTGCTTCAGTTCTGAGAGTATTTGTTCTATCAAAAACAAATTAGTTGCTCCATGTCCATAACAATCTGCGTTAATCTACTATTTTTTTTAACTTTTACTGTAACACATAATATTATTATTGTTTATTGATTATTGTATGTGTGTTTGTGTGTTTGAGAGACAGAGAGAGACAGTGATCCAGTGTCATGCACGTTGCGATGCGTGGAGCTGAGAATGCGAAGTCTAAATATTTGCTTATTCCACGCTGCCAGTTATCAGACATTCAGATTGTTATAGACACAGAGCAAATTATAATAAATTGATTGATTTTGAGTAACTGCAGCTGCAATTATTACATCTATTTATTTCATATAAACAATAATAAAAATACATAAAAAAACCACAGAATAATGTAATATTATCATCTTTATTTCATATACAGGCTGATGTTTTACACACAAATTAATAAAAATAATATGGATAAAATCTCAAATTACGCAAAAGCTATAACAATTAAACAATAATACATTAAACATAATTGATTCAAAACAATAATTTGAAAAAATAATAATAATACGGATCGTTAAAGAGCAAATGCATTTATTCAGGATGAGACACATTTCCGGCTACTGAAACTGAAATGACCAACATCTTTATTTCATATAAAGATAAGAATAGTATAAAAATAACAACAAATATAAAAGACACCAATACCATACATAAAGTAATAAATAATACACACAGCAAAAAGCAACTGAATAAAGATGAATACATAAAAAATGACAACAACAAAAAGTAAAATACAATATCTAATATGTATCATTACAGAGCCTTTTCAGATAACTGATACCCCAGCATTTATACTGCTTTTTAAATGACTGTAGCAGACTGTGACTTGACATGCTGAGAACACTTTCACACTTCCAGTCACCTTCAGGAGTTGGTTCATTTGCATTACAAAGCCTGGTAATCACAGGGCGTGCTTATAGGCGAGCATTTTTTAGGGGTGGGGGGGGGGGTCCTGCAGGGACAGGCTCATTTCTAGTGTTAAGGAGAGTTACTGTATACTCTGCAATACTGTTTGAATACAGAATAATAGCAGCGCAGTCTATCAGAACAATACTCATTTACTCATTATTCTTAAAGGCACAGCAGGAAAAACAGCCTGTTTAATTCAGAGGGATAAACTGAGGTTGGAAAATGGCCATTTACAAATATATTATTACAGTTTATAGGTGTAACACCTCTTAACCCTTTAGTGTCCAGGCCATTTTTTTGGTTGAGTGCATTTTAAGTCCCATTATCTTCTTAAAATATGCACTGAACTTAACTTGACTGCACTGCACCATTGTAATAAAATAACTAGTCAATGTTATTCACCTCACCTGTTAGTGGCTGACTGGTGTGTATACAGGGTATTTTCCAGTGGGTTCAAATCAAGTTTATTTTTTATAGCGCTTTTCACAACTGACTCTGTCACAAAGCAGCTTTACGGAAACCAGGTCTGAACCCCCAAAGAGCAAGCCAAAGGCGACAGAGGCAAGGAAAAACTCCCTAGCTGTAGACAAAAACCTCGGGAGGAACCAACGGATAGCAATAATAATCAAGAGAAAAGAAAAGAAAAAAGAATAAATAAATAAATAAATAAATGCAATTATTATAATAATAGTACTCAGTATATGTGGGCGGCAGCAGTTCTTTGTGTACAGGTGCTGTGACAACTTTAGGTCAGTTCTTTGGTGGATAAGGCTGGGTTAAAAGCCGGAAGAACTTCAACCAGTAAAAGGGAATCAGGATGGGTCAGTGTAAGGCGTCTGCACGCAGCCACGTGTGTTTTGTTTGTGTATAATGTTTCTCTTCTATGCATGCTCTTGCTCCCTCTCCTATCTCTCCTCCCATAGGCTCCTCGAGACGTCTGTCTCAATTATTAGTGATGGCGCTTTTGCATTAAGGGCCAATCACCAGACACCTGGGGGTGGTGCCTGATCTTCAAAAGCAGCGAGAGAGAGAGAGAGAGAGAGAGAGAGAATATGAGTGATTAAAAATTATGTACATTGTGATCTGAGTGCAGGCAGGAGCTCTGGCAAGACTTGCTAATGGGGAGATCTAGAAAGAAGCACAGACATGAGGGCATCCTGGGGCATAAGGCAGCACAACCACTCAACTGTTAACAAACCTGAGTGAACATGTCAGAGTGGGGGGCGACAGCATCCAAACATCCCAGTTTACCAGAATACTCTATGCCTGAGAACTCTCTAGATCTACCTCCTATCTAGGACCAACAGAAGGCTTGACTAAACAAATGTTTCAGCCTGGACTTAAATATTGAGACTGTCTGAATCCTGAACATAATTTGGAAGATTATTCCATAACTGTGGGGCTTTATAAGAGAAGGCTCTAGCCCCTGCTGTAACTTTTGCAATGTGGGGAATCAGCAAAAGATCTGTACCTTTTGATCTAAGTAGGACTGGTGGAACATAAGAGACCAAGAGTTCACTTAGACACTGTGGTGCAAGATCATTCAGTGCTTTATAGGTCAATAACAGTGTTTTATAGTCAATGTGAAATTTGATCAGGAGCGAATGCAGATTAGATAAAATGTGACTGATGTGATCGTATCTTCTGGTTCTAGTAAGAACTCTAGCTGCTGCATTCTGAACTAACTGGAGCTTGTTTATGCACCTATTAGAACATCCAGACAGTAAAGCATTACAATAATCTAACTGAGAGGTAATGAAGGCATGAACTAGTTTTTTTGCATCATGAACTGACATATTTCTTATCTTAGCAATATTTCAAATAAATATATAATATATTGATAAATAAAGTTAATATTGCCCAGAGGTAGCATAAACAAGGAGAAGGGCAGGGGGCCTAAAATAAAGCCTTATGGTACACCAAAATGTACCTTGGTGCATGTAGAGAAGTCACTGTTATCAATAAGTCTTAAATCCAATAATATTTTGTAGTCTGTGGAGGAGGATGGTGTGACCAATAGGATCAAAGGCTGCACTACGGTCGAGTAGCACAAGTAAGGAGACACAGCCCTGATCAGATGCAAGTAGAAGGTCATTTACTGTCTTTACCAGTGCTGTCTCTGTACTATGATGAGGCCTAAAACGTGACTGGAACATTTTGTGAATGTTGTTTGTAGAAATGAGCGTAACTGTTGTGCTACAGCCTTTTCTAGAATTTTTGAAATTAAAGGGAGGTTTGATATTGGCCTGAAGTTAGAAAGCTGGCAGGGGTTGAGGTCTTTTTTTTTTTTTTTTTTTTTTAAACAAGGGTTTAACAACTGCAAGCTTAAAGGTTTCAGGTACATAGCTGATACTGAGGGAGGAATTTATTATTCTCATAAGAGGTTCCATGGGGTTGTTAACTTGGCCTAAAGTGTCCTTTTAAAGTCACATAGTGTTGGTGTGTGTGTGTTTAATTTTGTGCATGATTTCCTAACAGATGAAGATTAAATCTTGACTGTTAACAGCTTCTTTTCCACTGCCGTCATTCTGATAAAGGTCTTTTAGATTCATAATTTCACAAACACATTCTCTTGCAACAAACACACCTTTAATTTTACACCAAATTACAGTTTACACCAAAGGCAAATCCTATGGCACCATTTATTATAGACATTTACATTTACAGCATCTTATCCAGAGTGATGTACACAGCGATTTCTAGTCTAGAAAGAACCTGTTACACTAGTAAACCTAGACTTGGATTAGGAGCTGATAGTCAACCAAGATTATACCTGAGCTGATGCTGATCCTTCACATAGAAAATATGTATACGTACGTGTATAGTTAGTAGTACGTTTGTCAGTTCTGTTGACATAAAGTTATTCTTAAGTCTTAAGTTGCTGTATAAAGACGCTGAGTTTCTCTGAAGTCGGGTTGAGGATGATGCTCATTCCACATAGGTAAACAGGGGCTGGACCATTTTTGGCTTTGTAAGCAAACATCAGCTTTTAGAGTCTGCTGCAGATTTTTGTGCAGTAATGACTTAAGTAAAATAAAATCCTTAATCCTAAAGTTCTTAAACTAGTTAATCTTAGTTAAATCAGAGGGGAAAAATACTGCCATGAAATAAGAATTTTCTAAGATTGTTTACTGCTGTGCAATGTTCAGAATTCATGCCAATTACTTGTCCAGTTTGCCAGCAGAGTGCACTGTTTTACAAGATTTCTTCATGTCTCTCTCTCTCACGCTCGCTCGCTCGCGCTCTCGCTCTCTCTCCCTCCCTCCGCTATAGGTCTTATATAGTGCAGGCAGCTGGTCAGTGCTTTTACACATAGACGTATGCAGCTAAAGCAAGGTTTATAGAAATGACACTTGTTAATTATGGCATTGGATTGAATTATGGAGTTAATAATGAACCAGGACACTGTTAGAAAATTTTGGTTTATTCTAAAATTCACCACTATAGGACCGATTATAAAATCCTTACACACACAAATACTTATTAATTTCTGCTTAGTTCCTGCATATTTACATCATTTTGTGATTTTATAGCGTTGCCCATTACACAGGCCAGTTGTAGTGTTATAATTAGGGAGTTGCCACTGTTGACCTGAAGGTCACTGGTTCAAATCCCAGACCGATTGGTACTACTCCCTGAGCGATGCCCATTGTGGCTGCGCAATTCTTATACAGCTTGGTTAAACGCAGAGGTTACATTTTGTTGTGGTCCACTGTGTGGTTCACAATGACAGTTGCTAACTCACCTCACTTTCAACACACCCAAACCTTCACCCAAAACTTCTGCACTCAGTCACAGACACACGCCTGGAACTGATCTAGTCACAAAATAACAGTTTAGATGGAAAATAAAATCGCATGGATTCATGACAGCTGATGTATTAAATGCTTTATCAGAAATGTTTTCTGCACTTTCTTCGATTTTTTTTTTCTTTGTGTTTTGCCTTCCGCAGTTGTGATCTGGACATGTTTCTTGCTACTGGGACATGGTACGAGCAATAAAAGCCTCTTTAAACTGCACTTAAGCCCAGAATTTGACCACAATTGAGAATAACCGTAAGAGCACTTGGTTCCGTCCCAGCAACAGCCCTGACTTAATAAAAGTGCTGCATTATTTGACAATCTTTTTGAGCTGAAATCATCATTTTTGGAATACAGTTATAAACTCAGTTAATGCGTGACAGTTTTCCTAACCTTGCATATCATTAAATTACGGTGCTTGAAGAGCAGATTAAGCGTCAACGTACTTCAAAAGGATTTATCACTAAACACTGCTGCTAACACTGCAGTCTGAGAAAAATACGTTGCTCTGCTAACTGACTGATGCAGCATAAACGTTGCGTTGATTTAGAGGGAGGATCATCCTGGCGAGAGGAACTTTCACACTTGGATTTAGATGTTTCAAATTCTTCAAATCCTGGCTCACATGGACTGTACAGGTACACTAACAGTGGGGTGGAGTACTGCATGTTTTAATGGCAGACCTAAGCTCACTGTCATGTATTATTTTCTCTCCCTTTGTATGTGTAAAGTGCTGTGGGAAATCTTGCTGCAGTACATTAATATAAAAAAGCCTCTTTTGTACAGAATCTTATCAAAAAACCTATCTGCTCTTTAAAAAGACCTGGTTAGGCAGCCATGACTGTATAACTGAACCCTGTTATCATCTGTCTGTTTTTATCCGTTATTTTACAAGTAATAAACAATCACTGTGATGTATAGACTATGATACATATCTCTGTGATCTATATTTCTCTGTACAGAAGGGAATGCGGTTCTGGAGCAATATATATATATATATTTATTTATTTATTTATTTAAACTCTTTAATCTCTAAACGTAAACTCTTTCACATTTAATATATAAAATGAACACATTTACAAAAGTACAGAATCATTCCTTAGTTTATAATTCCATGCAGGTCCTGTGACATTACGTTTTCTTTTCAACAGCGATGAGTGCATGCATTCTCTACAAGGTACACAGTGTCCACAGAAAAAAGAAGAGTTTGGCTTCTGTTCGTGAAAAGAAAACTTCTACATGGAGAATTTAGGGATGACTTTGGTTGATTAATTGTGAAATGAAAGGTGTTAATGGTGCTGAAGAAGGGGGCGAGTAGCACCTTACCTGATTTTTTGCAAACTTCTGGAATGCTAGTGTTAATTGTATGTCGTAGCAAATACACCATAGAGTCCAGTTACTTTTATTCCAACATTTGTTTTAGTAAATTTGTGACATTCTTTGCATTAAACCTTCTAGTCCTTCATTGTTATTGAGATACAGTAACGTGTCAGTTGTAGTAGCCCCCGTGGATTCACCAGATCTGGTATGCTATCAAAGATTGTCAGTGATGCTGTGTTTCAGATTTTGTGAAGAAATGTTTTGAACCTTTGTCACGATATTGGCAAGTGAAGCGAGTTGATGATGTAAAGCTTGATGTTATTAACGAGGTGGCGATACTCCACAAAGATGTTATAATGAACTAGGGTCATGCACATCCTACAGATCTCACCACACATGCTACAATCTTTTTGCACATTTTTTTGGCAACTGCCCAAAAAAGTGCATTATGCCAACCACATTTCAGGGCACACCCATCCAGTGATAAACTTTAAATCTTATTCTGTATCAGCCTTTTGGAGCTCCAATCACAGCACGTTTCATGTGGAGTGGAATATTCTAAGATATCGTTGACCAAAAACCAGTGTGCTGCCATAAACAAATACAATCTAAACAAATGAGTCTATTAAGCAAGTAATGCTGTTTTTTTTATTATATATTTTAAAATGGGTTCATTTAATTCCTTATTGTGTGATGCCCAGTTTGCCAGCAGAGTGCACTGTTTTACAAAAATTCCTACTCTTTCCTCTCCACCTCGCTCTCTCTCTCTCTCTCTCTCTCTTCTATAGGGCTTATCTAGTGCAGGCAGCTGGTCAGTATGTTTACACACAGATATGCAGCACTCTTGGTCAGAACTGGGGCAAATCGGTGATTCAGAGCTGTAAAGGGCTCCGATTAGTGTCTGTCCCTCAGGACGACTACAGAGAAACACAACTGCATAAAGGCAGAGCTTTTATGTACATGATGTAAAACAAAGAGAGAGAGAAAAAGTAGGGAGAGAGCAGGGCTATATTAAAAGGGCTATCAAAAAACTACTTTGTTCAGCCGCTTGATCTTACATTGAACAATGTATAAACGTTGACGTTTATTTGAAATGTCATTGAAAAGTTCTTGATAAAAGATAAAAGTAATTTTTCTGTTTTGCTTTTCTGTGTCAGTAAAAATGAACGGCAGGCATTGTTGCAGTGTGTCAAATGTTGAGTATGAACCTAAAAATAAAAACCAAATCATGCAACAATCATGCGCAGATCTCAAGTGACTAAAAAGTGTAATTTAAGTGAAGGTTGATGTAACACAATGGAAAGAATTAAAAAAAAATTTTTGGGAGTGTGTTGCATCAAATTCTAGTTTAAACATTGGAAACCTCTCTGTACTTGAAGCGAAAGTGACTGTCATTGTGAACACACTCAAGCACAACAACGAATGGTGACCTCTGCATTTAACCCATCACACATGCACACGTGGAGCAGCGGGCAGCTATCAGCAGTGCCCAGGGAGCAGTGTAGTGGGACGGTACCTTGCTCAAGGGTACCTCAACCTTCCGGTCCCAAAGGCAGTGTCCTAACCAATCTTAGGAGAAGGTAAAATTGAAGAGACTTTTACATTTTCAAACAACTTCAAACAACAGGGCTTGTACTACAACGATGCTTCTGAGCAGCAACCAACTGGCCTGAGCTAAACTTAAAATCTCCAGTCTATTTTCCACTGATCCTGACTTTTTGCAGTGCTTGAATAAGCACCACTGTTTTTCTCTTTGGGTTGACAATGTTGATTAAAATTGGAATGTCAATAATTGAATTAGCAATGGATGGAATGCAGGAAAAAAAATGCTAACGTGCCACTGAAACATATTTTTAGAAATGGGAAATGTTTCAAAGGAATGCACTTTCAACTGACTTGTTCAAGAGTTTATTAAAGTTATTAATGCTAAAACCACTCAAACCAGCTCCTAACCCCAACAGGCTCGGACTCTCCGGAACCCAATGGAGCTGAACATGTGTTAAGGCTTGCCTTTTACAGAAACCATTACAGTGGACACTTTTACAGTGCTGAAGCTCTGAAATGTTAATTACAGCAATTTGAAGGCTATCTTTTGTTTTCACTCTTTTCTCTTGCCTCTCTATAGTCTTCATACTTCCACAGCAGATGTTTCTCTCAAAAGATAGTGAAACAGTAGTTATATAGGGAGCAGTAGGTTGCAGTAGAAAACTCAGACAGTTATCAGACAGTGGACTCTGGCTTGAACCACATATTTACAAATGAGTGCATTCAGAGTTACTCTTTTATATAATCCCCACAAAAAGGTCTAGACGCTGTAATAACCTTAAACATGGCAAAAATCTATTTGTATCAGAATTAATGCTGCATTTACATTGCCAATACTTTATTGCAACAACTATGAACTTAACATAGTGTTCATCATTAAACTAACACATCTCAAACTGTCAATAAAGTTGAACTTAAGCAGATCTGGATTTGGAGAGCAGAGGTTATTGACCATTCCTTGCAGTCAGAATCAGTGATAATAAAATGTAGTTCATGTTATTGCTTCACATTTTTTGCTTCTGTCCTTCTGTGATGTGTGGAAATGTGCATACAACAATCATCCACAACATTAAAAGCACTGACAGCTAAAGTGAACAATAATCTCAATGATCTCAAGAAGGATCTCGTTACAATTGCACTTTTCAAGGGCTCCGCTACATTAGAACAGTCAGTTCCTTAAACTAATGTGCTGGAAGCAAGAAAAATAGGCAATCTGAACGACCTTGACATAAGCTAAATTATGATAGCCAGTCAACTGGGTCAGAGCATTTTCAAAATCATAGGTCATGTGAGGTATTCCCAATGTTAAGTACCTACAAAAAGTCCAGAAAAGGAGAACTGGAGACACGGTGACATGGTCTTGGAGGATTAAGGCCAGCACATCTGTTGCAATTCCTTATAACAACTACTCTAGCACAAATTGTTGAAAAAATTCAAATTGGCTTGGACAGAAAGTTGCAATGTACTGTGTATGGGCCTGCATAGGCACAGACCAGTCAGAGCGCCTATGCTGACCCTGTTCATTGCTGAACGTTTCTACAATGGGCATGTAACCATCATAGATGACATGTATATATACAAAAAGACATAAAAGACTGGGGGCAGCATGGTAATGCAGTGATCAGCGCTGCCACCTCACAGTGAGAAGGCCCTGGTTTCGATCCGTGGGTCGGCACGGGTGCCTTTTTGTGCAGAGTTCGCAAGTTCTCTCTACGTTCAGGTGGGTTTCCTCCCACTGTCTAAAGGCTTGTAATAGGTTGACTGGGTAATTTAAATTGCCTGTAGGTGTGTGTGTGCATGTGTGAATGGTTGTCTGTCTTTGTGTTGCCCTGCGATGAGTTGACCTCCAGTCCTGGGTGAACCCCACCTTGGGCCCGTAGTCAACTGGGACTGGCTCCAGTTTCCCCACAACCCAAAATAGAAGAAGGGGAAAATGCATGGATGGATAAAAGATAGGGGTCTACAAATGTTAACATACATGTATAGTGTATTACGGTAGGATGGAGAGATTAGAGTAGATGCTACATTTTTTTTGATATATCCATGCACAAACCAAAGCTTCTGTCAAAAAAGCCTATTTGATGCCACCTCTATATGGCAGGCTATAAAGCAAACGCATGTACTTGTTCTGCTTTCATTTTTGCAGTTCTCATATTTAGTAGAGATCAGTGTTCTACAGGCTGGGAGCTGAGCCAGGGTTAGAGCAGCATACAGAGTTATGTAGCCTTTTACTGCATATGTTCTCAGCTGATAACATTTATGAGCCTTTACTTTTCAACCCGTCAGTCAAAGCACTGTGCCAGAGCAAAGACAGGGGCAGCAAAGGAGAAAGATAAATAGATTAAAACAGAGAGGAAGATGAATGGATAAGTGTGACCTCCTATCATTCATTTTCACCATGAACAGCTGAGTCATTTCAGACACATGATCAACATAAGCAAACATTTATGAAACAAACAAACATTTTTTAGAAAAAATGCCCAAATCATAGGATCAGTTTAGAAAAGGTTTTTGGTGTTAAGCACTTTGGAAGAGACTAAATATGTGATATACACTTTGTGATATTGGGTTGTCCCAGATAAAAAATGACCAACGTGTAAGAAATGTGGCAAGATCTTTGGTCATGGAAAGGTATCAGCTTGCTGTGGGACTCATCTCTACTCATCTCTACAAATGACACTTCACAACTCACACAAACCTTAAAGTGGCCGAGGTCCTTGTGCATGCCCATTTTTCCTGCTTCTAACACATCAACTTGAAGAACTGACTGTTTACTTGCTGCCTTTCCTACAGGTGCCATTGTAATGAAATAACTAGATAGTCAATGCTATCCACTTTACTAGTCAGTGGTGTTAATGTTATGGCTGATCTATGTATATCAGAGAATAAGAAAATGAAATAGCATATTGAATTGACTTCTTTACACACACACACACACACACACACACACATACACACACACACACACAGTTCAAGAGGACTGTGGTAGATACTGAGACTGACAGCCAGAGGTCATGGTGTGTGAGGGTGAGTTTTTGAAAACTCTCAGCTGAAAAATTAATGTATAATTATTTAATAATAATTAACGTTACCTATTTATGTGTTTATGAATGTGAATTTAGTTACTGTTAATTTTATTAAATTATTATTTTATTTATAAATTTTTTTTAAATTAATGCTTGATAGAATAAATAAGCAAAGACAACTACACAGTGCACACACATACATAAAGCACCCAAGAGAAGAAAAACACCTTTACAAAATGCTGCTCACTTTCTCTTTCACACAGAAGTAAAGAACAGGTTGAGCTATAGCCTCTTTCTCAAACTCTGATAAATAAAGATTCCAAACAAATTGTTCTTTTTTGTTAATAATGTGTGAAGTACTTTAAAATAACTTCTACATTATGTGAAAGTTATACACCAACATATATATACATCATTTCCATAAAATAACATTTCTATAAATATTTCCTCAAATGTTTTCCCAACCTTCTCAGCCTGCAACTTCATTATGGTGGTCCAGACAGTGTGGTATATGACTTATTGGAGCAGTGGTGGTTTAACAGTTTCAACATTGCCCCAGACTGGTACAAGTACCCATGAGCAAGGTACTGTCAGTAAGCACTGCTCCTCAGACGCTGCCCACCTCAGCTAGACATTGCTCCTACATGGATGGATTCAATGTAGAGGTCACATTTTGTTGTGGTGCACTGTGTGCTGTGCTGTGGTGTGTTCACAATGACAAATACGCTTACTTAATGTAAGCTATAGAAATAAACCAAACATCACCATGTAACCCAACACTGTGACTTTATTCCTTTTAGACAATAGGATCTGCTTTCACAAACCATGTCAGGAGTAGATGTTCTGATCTAGATTCAGTACTTGTGGCAGAGGAATCTGATCCAAGGTCAGTCCTCTCCAGGTCCAGTGTCTGAAATTGAGGCCTGTAACTGCCTGAAGTGTAGCTCCAATTAAAGCTCACAATAAGTCATAGTGTCCTTATGCATGTCCTAGTGATATGCATTTCAGGGTTTTTAATATAATAATTATTATAAAAATAATAATAAAAATTGAATAATTTAGAAAAACAATCAACCAAAAACTTATCCATCACTACTCTCTAACACTCTGCCACCACTGCTCAATGTAAGCTTTCTGGTAAGCTTACCCGAACCTGCCCAACCTGCAGGGTTATGGGTTGCCCAGCACATCATGATCACATCCACAAGTCTGCATCACCTTTTTAAATATTTGGATGTGGTTCAAGCAGGTTGAGACAAATTTGTAGAATTTTTTTGGCCTACTGTGTATTTGTGCCTTCTTAAACACTGCTTGTTGTCCAAAGTCTTTACATTAATCACAACTCTAAAGTGAGCATATGATCGACAGTTTTGCGGTTGTCAATTTTCCGTATTTATTAGTATTGCATTTTATCTTATTTATAGAGAGCAGAGCAGAACATTATTAAAATATAAGGTCTTCATGTGGTGGCTCTAGCAATACATTGAGATAAACACTGAAAAGTCCCAACCCTCCATCGAAAGTCTCTTGGCACACCCCTGCTGCCTTAGCTAACACATGCTAATGACTAAATCACAGCTTATTTTAGAGGCACAGATTCTCATTAGCTGCCCCAGGATAGCAGCTCCAGTTTTGAAAGGTACACTAATGATCAGCATGTGTTTCACTATAGGCTTGCAACTACATGCTTAATTCAATTCAGTTCAAATTAATTTGTGTAGTGCTTCTTACAGCAGGTGTTTTTACACAAGTCTGGGTCTAAACCTCTAATGAGCCAGCTGAGGGCAACAGTGAGAGGTTAAACAAAGAACCACTGAGAGGGAACCAAGAATCAGAATTAAGAAAAGCCCTAGAAACCTGAGGAAGGACCATTGTAAAGAGTCAAGACTCAAAAGCAGAAACTCCTGAGAGGAAGTAAGATTTCAAAGGGAAAACTCTTCAATCATAAGTAAGAACCATCAAGATACTTCAGACAACAAACATGTCTACTTTCATCATTACATGCAATGTCTCTATATATTTGTCTATCTATCTATCTATCTATCTATCTATCTATCTATCTATCTATCTATCTATCTATCTATCTATCTATCT
>JBBPDA010063441.1:0-13107 GCA_037974385.1 Arnoldichthys spilopterus | reverse complement strand
TGTTTATCAGTACATTACAGAAAATAATGAACTTTATCACAATATGCTAATTTTTTGAGAAGGACCTGTATATTGCATCCTTTATTCATCACATTGCTACAGGATTAACTAGGACATAGGTTAACATGTTAAGCTAATAGGGTGTTATATAAGCATCATAATTAAAAACTAAGCCATAACATTTACAAAGCTAATTCCTGTTTATATGTGTTTTTCTGGCTAATAAAGGTTCAAACACCTAGTCCTTAACTTTATATTTATTTAGTGATATTAAACATTATGCTGCTACATTCTTCCTGCTCCCTGTGTCATTGTTTACATCAAATTATTGCATTTTTTGCACATCCTTTTACTCTGCCCCTGGTAGACCCATAACTGTGCATGGGTTGCTGCTGCTGTCTTTGTTTGTACCTGTCTGTCTTTGCAATGTTTGCACGTCTTTGCACACAATGCACTTTGTGTTGTCAGTTGTGTAGTTTTTGTGAGGAGTAGGAGAGGCTAGGAGGGAACCAAAAGAGGTGGCAGCTAATGAACAGTAACCCCGTTACTCTGGAGGCCAGCAGCAGAACCTCAGAAGCAACCGGAAGACGATGACATGCGGAAAATGCGGCAAAAAGGAACATTTTGAAACATGAATAAAGAATTGTTTCTTCTAATGCATTTAGACCAGAGTATCATTTTTTCAGCATCATAATACTTAAATTCCGTGTTCTTTAGCATGTCCATGTGTTTAAAATATATATGTTCTATTGGGCAAGGAGGCCTAGTGTGCAGAAATAAGCCTACATATGGCCTAGAAATAGCATGATCACTGAATATTGGTGAATATTGAACATTTGATGCAGTGTCTATTATTTTACAAGACTATAATGCATTGGAAAATAGTAAAAATAAATATTAAATATAAAAAATGAGGGGCAGCATGGTGATGCAGTGGTTAGGACTATCGCCTCACAGTCATCCCACAAAGGCTTGGTTATATAATATAACCTATATAATAAGTTAACATAGGTTAGCATAAAAAATCAAACTAACAATAATAAAGGCAGAACCTGCCTGTTTCTGGTTCTGGCTGCTCGAAAGTCTCAAATGATATCACTTCTTCTGTATGATGTCATTTGAAGCAACATTATTTACAGACAAAACAAGTTAGCATGACAGCATGGTAAATCACATTGAGGGACATAATGTTTTTATTTGAAATATTCATAATTGTTAATAGGATGCATATATAATACTGATCATAATAAAACTGAATAAAATATACAGCGCTTATTGGTGATATTTTAGGTGTAAATGTCACGTTGTTAAATACGGACGGGTGGAAATGGCCATGTAATATTTTTAAAAAATTTGTTAATATTTAGAAATACTATTTTCTCAAATACCATCTTTACAAAAACATTTAAATGAAAGCTCTGAAAACACATTTCAGCACATTGTTTGTGCATTATACATCTCATCAAATGTTGCTGACGCAAACGGCATGTGTTTCATAAATGACCCAAAAACAACTTATTTTGCAGAAACATGTCAGCACTTAATTGTGCATAACTGTGCTATTAAGTGTAGATTCTGTTCTTACCTAAGTAACAAATGCCAAATGAAAAAAAAGATAATATAGATTAAAAATTCTTCTTAAAAACAAATAGTAAATGATGCCCAATTTTCACACAGAAGCTGGACTCACAGCACACAGGCCCAAGCATAAAGTTCCAAAAGGATATAAATGCTTTCTTTAACTAGTGACTTGCCCCTGTGATCTGAAGGTCGCCTGTTTAAATCCTGGACCAGTACAAGTACCACTGAGGTACCCGTGAGCAAGGCACTGTCCCCAAGCACTGCTCCCTGGGCAATGCCCACGTCAGCTGCCCACTGCTCCTACACGGATGAATTAAATCCATAAGGGGAGTGGATGTGGAGATTGTTTAGGACTACAAATACCTGGGAGTGCACATAGACAGTAAGCTGATATGGTCTAAAAACTCATTGGCCACATATAAAAAGGATCCGAGTAGGCTGTACTACCTATGGCGACTTAGATCCTTTAACGTCTGCAACACCTTGCTGCGGATTTTTTATGAGTCCATGGTGGTCAGCGTCATCATCTGCGCTGTGGCCTGCTGGAGTGGCAACACCAAGAGGCTCAATAAACTGATCCGGAAGGTTGGCTCTTTGGTGGGAGTGGAACTTAGAGACAGTTGCAGGCTGAAGAATGCTAACCAGACTTAAGACCATTATTGAAAATGCTGATCACCCCTTGCACAGTGTTGTGGTTGGACAGAGGAGCACTTTTAGCTGTAGACTGACTTTGAACACCACAGAAAATTCTTCCTCCCTACAGCCATCACAATCTACAACTCCTCCATCTGAAACTCACTTACTTTTTCATAACCAGCTGTTACCACTTATTAGGCTCTATAATATATTGTACATATTGTACACTACATTTATTGTACATTTTAGTACATTTTATTTTTAATATATCAGTTATGTGTAATATCCTGTCTGCTGCTGCGTTTTACTATGTTTATTTATTTATTATATTCATATTTATACCACACAGTCTTACTATAACTTTCCAGAAAGTGCAATATACTCCTTTTCCCATGTGCAATTTTTGGTGCAATACTCACTTAAAGCACAATACTGTTTCATACATCTGTTTACACAGTTTATAGTTGAGTATGTAAAGAACGTTTACATAGTATATTTCGATTAAAGAGTATTTATATTTGACTTTATTCTTTTAATTTTAATTCTGTTTTGATTGTTCTCTCTCTCTCTCTCTCTCTCTCTCCCCCTCTCTCTCCCCCTCTCTCTCCCCCTCTCTCCCCACCCCCACGCCTCCCTGGCTGTTTGTAACAGCCTAGCTTTTTTCTGAGTCTAAAGGCAAAACCTCTTCCGTAGATCTCACGTGTGAACCTTTCGTGTGGCTATCGATCTTCAACAAGTTTTACGAGAACACTTTGCTCACCAACAGCGAGACACAATTCGTGGAAGCCGCAATTCAAAAAAGCACAACCAGGTTCCACTTTTCTGGGGTGAGTGTGTCTTTCTGCATGTGTTTTTGATTTTGGGCGAATTATTCTTCTATTTTGTGATCTTTGTTTGGCTACGTCGTGCGCAGAAAAATCAAGTAAGCGTTGTGACTTCAGCTGTAGACGAGCAAGCTCGCTAGTCATTTTGGTTTCTCTTGAGTTCGTATTATTTCTGGCACATGTTTAAAGATGTTTTTGGATGTTTGTCACGTCTTCGATGAGCTAGGCAAATGTGTAAGTTAGGATTAGAGAGTATTGATACATAACGGACGTGCGGATGATGCTCAGTGGATTTCTCGTGTTCATAGTTGTCTCATGAAAGTGTGAGGAACGTGTACAGTACTAAAACATATTTTAGTGTATGCTAAAAACAGACGTTTTTGGCAGAACATTTTGGCTGTAGGTCAGTTAAAATAACTACGCCATTTTGTGCATTAGGTTTGAACAGGTTCACATTTTAAGCCTTGCAATTATGTGATTATTGTATGTGCTTTTTACTTTGTTCTTTGTTTTCAAATTCTGCTCTTGTTGATTTTCTTGTTGCTTATTGTACATTTCTGTTAATGGAAATGGTTTGTCATGGGTTGTTTTTATAAAACGTTTTTGACTGCATTGGTTTTTACTTTACTGTGTCAATTGAAAGTGTTTCCACCTATTTAATCAAAATGCAACTAAGCAGATGGTTTTGGATTTAAATAATGTGGCTGAGTAAGATTTCACAGCATCGCCCTGGCCACCGACCACTGTTGCCCAAAGAGACAATCTGTTTATCTGCTAGGAGGTATTGACCTGTCTCATCTTTTTATTTAGAAAAATCTAGGCCTGCACATTATTTAAAGCTCAGTTAGGATCATTGTGTTCCAGACCCTTCATCAAAAGTAGTGCGTAGAGAGTTGTGAAATTTTGTTGCATGAACAATCACAGGTTGAATGTGACACACCTAGTTTATGTGGACAAACTAGAAACTTCAGCCCAAATGATGTCACACCCACTGTCAAAGTGAGAGAACCAGAAATGTTTGACAGTTTGTGTATCTTCCAAGCAATATATGTTCAATTATAAATGAAAAACATGAAAACTAAAAAGAAAAAGCAAAGAAACTTTAATATGAAATAAATAGCCAGGCTCTGTAGATTGATTAGCTTTTATTGTTTTATTTCAATGGGCAAAAGGTTATACAAATCTTTGACCAAAATTGTGTAAATCTCTCACTATCAGTTATTTACAAATTCACAGTGCTTTGGGGATTTTATCTTTTGGTATAGTTTTGCCTCACTATTGCTTGCATATTTCTGGGGTGACCTGTCTGTTGAGTGAAGCCCTACTGGAAATTATTAGCTGGTCCATTCCCCTGTTCTCTCTCTATCTCTCTCTGTGTGTGTGTGTGTGTGTGTGTGTGTGTGTGTGTGTGTGTGCGTGTGCGTGCGCGTGCGTGTGTTTATGTACTGTGTGGGAATTCCCAAGCATTACAATAGTCTTATGCTTCATCACACAGACTCACACCCGCACAGCAATAGGTCTCACCTCACCACCAATCAAATAGTTAAAATAAGGTATTAATACATTGAATTAAAACTTTGGTACAGAGTTAACTGTGTCTATTACCGTAGGTGTCTGTGTTTTTGTCAGCTAGTGTTTTTTATTTTTTCTCTAAATTTGAGATGACTACAAAGATAAAACTAACACATTCAGGCATTTTTTTATATATAATTGGAACTACTGGCTGCTTCAATAAAAAAAATATGATGTTAAAATGATTCTATATTTTTTCATATCACCCCCTTCTTTGTTGCTTCCAATAAATGTCAGTATATTACTGGTCTGTTTCTGTTCTACCTTAAATAGTGCAACAGCCACAATGTAATGTGGGACAGAAAATAAATGAAACATAAGATAAGAAGCCAATGTTGGTTTCATAAATTGCATTCCAAGTAAATGCGCAATAAATATGAGGCTAGTTAGTTTCCAAGATACTCCTTCAAGAGGTGCGTTTTGAGTCGTTGTTTGAAGACAACAATGGACTCTGTTGTTCTGATGACAAGAGGAAGTTCATTCCACAACTGGGGAGCCAGGACTGAAACGAGTCTTGATGTAGATCTTCCTCTTCTTTTGAGTATTGGAGGCTCAAGGTAAGCAGTGGTTGATATTAACATATTAAATAGATAAATATAAAAGCATGTGAAACATTTAACAAATGTACATAATAAATAAAACCTAACCCAACTACAATCAGTTATATAGTAAATAGTAAATATGTTAAATGCATAACAAATCAGAGCTATCTGACAGGACCTGTCTATGCTACTGTGCAACAGCCCAATAGCATAGACTTGTTTAGATAAAGACAAGCATCTCAGCTCATGTCACAACTGTGTGGAAGGTTGCGGTAAAGTGTGGCAAATGAGGCACAGCACACATTGGAAGATAATGAGCTGCAAGTCCGATGCAAATCTGACCAAGCATTTAAGGCAGGGACACTGTTGTCGATGGCAATAAATTAAAAGCTGAATTTCAAAAATATTTTTTGAAAAAATGAATGCTGCATTTGGAGCATCATGAAATAAAAATTACAATAATACGACCCAGGACTGTGAGCAGCTAGAATCCTATATCAGACAAAAATGGGACAACATTCCTCACCCTTGTCTCCTCAGTTCCCATACCTTTATAGGCTGTTGTTAAAAGAAGAGGGGATGCTACACAATGACCCTGTCCCAACCTTTCTGAGACATGTTGCTGCCATCAAATTCAGTATGACCTTACTTTTAATTCTTATATTCTAAAAGGGACATTTACTTAGTTTAAAATTTTGATATGTTTTCTCTGTTCAATTATGAATAAAATATGGGTGTACAAGAATTGCAGATCATTGCATTCTGTTTTTATGTACATTTTACAGTGTCCCAAATTTTGTGAGTTAAATGCAGAGGTCACATTTCGTTATAGTGCTTGAGTGTTCACAATGACAAATAAGTCACTTCACTTCAGATATTTTGTTATATTAAATTTGACCTCTTTGTAAATTCTAACATTTAAAAAAGAAACACTCAAACAGTAAAAAGCTAGTAAACGTTTTTGGAAAAGCAGAATCAGGATGGATAAAATTCAGACAATACCCAACCTTATCTGTTTGCAAGAACCTGTAGGGCGAGCTGCAGATGCTGCAGTCAGTCAGTGCATTCCTAGGTGTAACCATGCCTTCTTATGATATAGTAGAAAACTATACTAAACTAAACTAACTTTTAAAAACTAGTTTCTGGGGGGAAAATAAAATTATTGCAGAAATCAGCATTAGCTTAAGTTTGAATTAATCGTTGTAGATAAAAGGCAGTTTAGGCAAGAAACGTGACCTGGATAAAAGGCTTTTTTTGTCACTAAAACATGGAGATGGGTGGAGTTACACATTGTACTATAGCCAGTCATTAGAGCAGCTAGTCTCGTGATTGCTTCATATTTTAGAGAGGATGCACTGTTCACCTTTTTATACCATCTAACTTTACCTGAAAAAGTGAAAATTATCTATTTATCATTGCGAACACACTCAACCAACACAGAAAGTGCACCAAAAAAATGTGACCTCTGCACATTTTGAACCCATCACACGTGCAGCAGTGGGCAGCTATAAACATGGTTGGGATCTGCTGTAGGATCTGGTTGATACCAGTTGTATAGAGCACTGTAGATTTATTTGAGGTCTAAAGGGTTTAAAAAGATTAACTATATACATACCAAATAGAGAAACATGTTTTAAGCCAGCCCAAGTGCTAGTAAATGTTTCTGTTCCATATAATAATATTTATCATTTTGGGTTATAAATTACGCCAAAAGATGTCACAATATGCTTTCTTGTACTTACTTGTACTAACAATAACCAATGGTATGCTTCATCACAAAGAAAGCATTAATTCACTTTGGTTTAGGCTGCATTAAAGTTTTTTATATAATGTCAACTCTTAATGATCTGCTTGATGCTCAAGTTTAAAAACAAGTACCCTTTGAACTTTTGTTACTCATTTGTTCAGTGTTTCATGCCTGATTACCTGAACTGAGTGATCTGTTATTGTAACACTGAGGGAGTGTCCTGTTTTCAGATCAGTTGCACAACCTGTATTCATAAAAGTTGTCATACCTGTCAAGTTTTTAAGGAAACTATAAATGTTATAGCTGTGTTGAAAATTGATCAAGCAGAAATGCTTCATAGAAGGTGTGGAAGGTTGTGTTGTCTAAAGAAAGAAAAGAAAGTTAAAATACTGCTTTAGCTTTTATTCTTTCTTAAAATGTGTTGATTGAATGGTATATGCAAATATGCAAAGTTTAAGGTGTAGTATGCTGTAGGTCTGTAGGTTATATGTACACAAAATGGTCAGATCCCCTGTAGTGTAGCTGTACAGCAGTTGTGGTATTTTTCCTGTTCGTGTCACTGCAAATCCCTGATGCACCCCTTGCTCTTCTTTTCTTCTCTTTTTTTTAAGTGAATTGGACAACTTTGCCACTGATCCATGAATATGTGGGTGTGAGACCTATACATGTGGACCTTGCCTGACTGAATACACCCTGATTCAAATCTAATTCCCCCAACCCCTCCCCCAGTCTGTTTGCAGTATCTCAGCAAGGCTTCACATTCCAGAGACCCACATATTTTGTGATTTGTATTTTTTTTATTCTTTTGTTCTAGAATGTTGTGATTCTTGGACAACTGTGATTTCTTTAGTATGAACACTGTTTTAACCATAAACCATTTTTTTTGTCAGCACTGCTATCCACTTTCAGAGAAATTGCAATTTGACAAAATATTTCATAAATAGCTTCTAACAATGCAATATATTGACCTAATAATCAATATATCATCAAACTATAATAAAAGTATTGTTGAAGGCTGTAAAATGCTCAGCTGTATTCTTTTGTACATGCTTTGGAAACTTTCACCTCTCTGGGAAGTGAGGTTTGCCTAAGTGTGCAATTATTTTGTAGCCAAGTGTTTATTATCCTTCTTTTCCCCTCTCCTAGATTTTTGAGGCCATGAGGCAAATTTGGAGCAGGGGAGTCTGATGTTACAAAACCAGGGAGGGCTTCTTTCCACTGGACAAAAATATCTTCTCTCTTTATTTTGGGATGTTTGGTTGAGATACTCTTCTAGGTTCCAAGGCCACCAACTTTTGCTTTTGGAGAAGGAGCTTATGCTTTTTTAATCCCTCTTTCCATCTGCTTTTTTGTGGGCTGAAAATGTACCGTTGAGTGCTTTGTGATATGAACGTTTGTGTTGAGAAACAAGCAGATATTGGCCTCCTTAGTGTCACCATGACCACAGAGAAGGTTGCTGCAGTTCTTGTATCTTCTTCATCTGCAAAATACCGAAATCATCTGCTGCCGTTTGGTTATGAGTTGCCTGAGAGAAGCAGTTCTGAGCCAAAACTCCCTTGTTCATGTCATGTCTCTTCATCCATGGACTTCCAGGACTCTAAACCTTCTGAACAAATATGCATAAACTGCGGCAGAGGGAGTCCTTTAGATACCAGATCCAAGAGTTTGGACAGTCTGGAATATGTACAAAGGGATATATATTGCTGCATGGCTGAAAGATCATCTTACAGGCAGTCCTATGAGACATGTGGGCCAGTGGAAAGGACTGAGAACTGCCAGAAGGCTGCCTGTCTAGAGGGCGACTGGAGAGCAGTAGTTCAGCGGTGCCAGGACAGAGGTGGAAGAACAGAGGGGTTTTCTTCTGAAGTGACTCACCTCTTTGGAGGGCTGCCAAGTCTGAACAGCTCAGGCAACATTCTGTGCCAGATGGAAGCCGAAGGGGCCCAAAAGAGGGAAGAGCATAAAATTGTTTGTGGGTTCAGCACAAGGAGAACCAGCCTGCCCATGTCCTATCCAATGCAATTCCATTGCACCTGGGTATACAACAGCAAGCTGGAAGTCACATTGCGGGACATAATGGTACGGCTTCTATTGTTCCTAAATCATTGACCTGATTATTGCCTTCACAGTACTGAAATGACAATAATGTGCATAATTCATAGCCTGTGATCTTAAACCAAAGTCGGGAAACTGTTTCATATGAATTCCAAAGCAGTTTTCCACTCTGCCAAAACGCTATTTGCTAATTAAATAAAGTCTTACTTGGAAGCTATTTTAGGTTTTTAATATAGAAATATAATTTCCAACAATTTGACTATTGGATGAAAAGGGGTTAAGACAAACAAAAGGTTAGAATGCTAGGTTTTATTTATTTTCAACATATGTCAAAAGCTTGTTTGTGCATAAATGACAATACAAGACATGACAAAGTTTAACTTTTGGATATTTTGATGCGCCTAAATGATGTTGACTCATTAGTAGTAGGTCCATCCATGTTTTCTACATATTCAAAGTATTCAATATAAGAGCCACAATTTTGCATATTAAACTGTACATATATCTGAATAAACCATTGGACTGGATTCCACACTAAAGTATACTATTGTAGATTAGTTATGAGAATTAAAAAAGCAAATTGTAAAAATAATGTAAATAAAGCTGCAGATGAATGAAAGCAAGCCTCAAGTAACAGGAACAGCAAGATATGAAGGTCAAGTTTATGTACCAAAGTGGACCAGCAGCTTCTGAGGACTTCTGTTGGGTCCTTTTTTTTTAATGCTGTGTTGCCAATAGCTACTACAAGGAAAGAACATTTGGACATAGGAAGACAAACACAGATATTAGACTAGCATTTGAGTAATTCCTTGTGAACAATCAGTGCATAAAAGAAGAAATATTATTTTTATTTTTTTCAGGCATATTATTATTTTCATTAACACCTGTACCAAATACCTGCAGTTTTGGGTGTAATCTTGTGTATGTTTGAGAACAGTGCTACTATGGACAGCATATATTTAAGGTCTTTATACAACTTGAATGTTTTAAAAACTGGTTGCTTCTCTTGACTTGTAGATTACAGTATACTATAAATAGAATAAATTAGAGTTGCTGACCCCTTATATGCATTTTAAATTTTTTGTGCTTCAAGTTTTGAGTCATCACCAACAACCAAGAAAAGTATTCAAAAAATGTAGTCCTATTATGTCTTATTGTCAATATGTTAAAATCTATTGGTGCTTTCTAAACAAACAGTTCTAGGGACTTTTTGAAAGGGACTATCCACTGGGGAGCTCACCTGAGAACTACACACCTTGAGGGGTGTTTTTTTCCCTGTTTGTATTCACACTAACAGTAGCAATGCTGAAATTACGTAAGCAGGCCAATGGTTGGTATAGTGACTACATACAAGAAAATAGAGAATACTGGGATCGGAATGCTTAAACATGTTAAAGTCATGTACAATTTTCTCTGTTGCATATCGGCTGAATAAAGCTTGGTCTTCACTGTTGGTCCATTTGTTTATGCTAATAGCGGTTGTTTACATGGCTAACATTTCACAGTTTAAAAAATGGCAGCTGCAGTCCTGCATACTTAAGCCTGGACCAATCACCATTTACTTATGTCATTAATGGTTCCTCTGTATGGGAGTGTATCTATCCTGAAAATTGAGCTGCAATAGTTTCTCAAAATGGAGTTTAAAGAACTACAATCGTTCTCAGTTCCTGTGGTGTGAACACAAAAAAGTGGGAACAAAATGCATATATTAGGACATTTATCTTGATTAGTATTTCTGAATAAATAAAGTAAAAGCAATTTAACACGAATTCAAGTGTCATGTTAGCATTCTCCCCCTCTAGATACATTCTTAAATATCAATTTGAAGAATCTGTCTTAATGCTGTTATTACTTTTTCAATCAAATATATGCCAATACTGATATGATTCTGATATATAATTTATTTCTAAATATGGTAATAATTTCATTAATTTAAGGCCTAAAATATTTCAATGTGACTTCTCCTCCCCAATCATTCAGCCTCTGAAGATGAACCTAAGGTGTGCACGTTGCCACAAGATTGGCTTCTCTAGCTTGGAAAGACTTAACAGGAGACCCAAAACTAAATGCCCTTTGGGACGGTGCTCAGATATCCCCTGTCAGTGCTCTGGAACCTTCAGACTTAATCCAACTCAACACAGTAACAGCGAAGGCACAGTTTCTGACAGTGAGTTTGTGCGCCACAAGAAGGAGGGCTCCACAGTGCTGTTAAGGAGATACCTGAAGAACAATCGTAAGGTCACAAAAATGGTATGCCCTGGGACCAGAACCATCATGAGGATACTGCCCTCTGGTTATATGTCGCACAGAGCATGGCAGGCCATTCACAGAAGAATGCCTCACCCAAGTGAGATGTGTACTGTTGCAGCATGCTGCAAGTACAGCAGAGCACTTCATGCCATTCATCTTCAAGTCTCCAGGGCTCTTCTCTCCTATCCAGGGGTCAGGCTGGCAAAGGTAAGATTATTTGCTCTGCATAGTAAAGCTGCATGTGTTGTAAATTGATCTTTTTGTTTAGAGGTTAATTCAGATGTTTTTAGTTATAATGAATGGGCCTCTTTCTCAGTCTGCCACCAAGTTCCAGGGCTGAATTCTGGATTAGCTTGGAATGTTTGTCTTTGGCTTGATGCATGCAAATGCACATATGCTATTCTATAAGCCTGTTTTAACTTTTGCCTTCATGGCTTTAACTACAGAATTATAAACAAAACAAAAAAAACTTGTTATTGTTAGCATAGTTTAACTAAAGAGCAGACAACAATTCAAATACTGTACTGGAAAATTAATAAGAAATTAACAATTTTATTTAGTTTTATTTAGTTCTTGTTGCAGTAGATAATGATTTAGTAGAAGTCTGTTGGGTTTTTACATGAAATGTTATTTTACTAATAGTCTTGTAGAATTTGCGGTTTGTCGTACTTTGGGGTGTTTCAGCACTGCCTGCAATCCTCCTGTGTTTCAGCACAATGGTGCCCTGTGTTTGAAAGTCAAAAAGCTGCACTAGTTAATGACATTAACCATTCATTACCCCCAAGTGGCACCAGTTTGTGGCTTACATCACCTCCAAGCCATTTTTGGCACGTAATGTGACCACTCAATGGATGTCATGCCAAAATAAATGCCATGTTTCTACATTAGGACTACGCCTGTCAGTGTTAATGTTTGCAATTAACATGTATGCATACTTTTTAACAATTTCAAAATACCTTACATTAAAAAAATATTTAATGCCTTTAAAACTGGTCATTAAAATGATATAAAACAATATGGCAAATAATGCATTTACACAGGAGTGTTAATTTATAACTAACTAACAGAGTATATTAGGAGAATCACTCAGTGCTGATTCATCAAAATTAATGATTAAGTTTTTACTGAGTGAAACAATACATTGTCACAGTTCTAGTTCCTGTATTGTATTTATAATTACAGTTTTTTTGTATTTTGCTAAAACTATTTTTGTCAACAAATAATCAAGATTTTCTTTTGCCTGGTATTATTTGTCTCTGTAAACTTATTTCTGCATGTTGCTGAGGGTTTAAGCTACTTCTTTTTATTTTGTATGAGTGGTGGAACTCTATGGAACACATAACCTTGGGAGAGATATAAAAGTACAAGTTCTAGAGGAGAAAGAGAACAGCTCTGTTCCACCAGGCCAAATTGAAGTCTCCAGAGGCTTGAGGTCCAATAGCAAAGGTGCATACAGGCCAGCATTCTTTCCATGTGAGCTTAGAGCGGTTGTTCTGAGTGCAAACCATGCCGTTTCTAGTCCAGAGTAATTCGCATAATTTAATGGCTGCTGAATTATATGTACCACTTTTCCATAATGTTCTTCTTTTGCAAAAGTACATCTGCCTCTTTTCAGGGTTCAGGTTGAATGGAAAAATGAATCTATAGTTGACTGGATCAATTATGGAGAGAGGGAGGGAGAGAGAGGCAAGGAGGGAGGGAGAGAGAGGCAAGGAGGGAGGGAGAGAGAGGCAAGGAGGGAGGGAGAGAGAGACGGAAGGAGGGAGGGAGGGAGAGAGAGATGGAGGGAGGGGGGGAGGGAGAGAGAGAGGGAGGGAGGGAGAGAGAGAGGGAAGGAGGGAGGGAGAGAGAGGGAGGGGGGGAGAGAGGGAAGGAGGGAGAGAGAGGGAAGGAGAGAGAG
>JBBPDA010063400.1:0-13108 GCA_037974385.1 Arnoldichthys spilopterus | reverse complement strand
GCCCCCCACAGGTAAACACACAGAATTACAGTCTGGACTGTCTGATTACTGCCCCCCACATGTAAACACACAGAATTGATCAGAGTGTCACATGTTCACATGTCCACTGCTGTTCTCCTGAGGAACCAACTTGCTACACTGCTCCCCGGTTGCTGTTGATAGCTGCCCACTGCTCTGTGTGGATGGGTTAAATGCAGAGGACACATTTTATTGTGATGCACTTTCTGTGATGGGGTGTGTTCACAATGACAGATAGTTTTGCCACTTAGTCTGACTGAGAAGGCTTTTTCTGGTCAGAAGGTGGCATCAGTGCCTTCCCTCTTTTTGCTGCTGACTTCATGTTGCTGCAGAGTGTTATCAGAAACGAGCATGCAGACACTTTTCCACAGGATGCATTGCGCTCATCAGAGGCGTGGACAGTGTCTTTTCTGTTTGCGCTGAGCGGCTGTAGAGACTTCACTGAATGAGTGATGTGTCATTATTTACACTCTGTGGCAATCGCCAGCCTGACAGAGAAAACAGCAAACAGAACCAATCCCACAGTTGTTTAAACCACATGACTGACACAGATCTGTCACACACTCTTTTCTGCTCATGGCTTCACGATTCAGATGATCCATCAGGGTCAGTCGACTATGGCTTTTTATGTAGCACTATCAAAATAACAAGCTTCATTAGCTGCTAATCCCATACAAATCATCTAGAACAGCATTCTGCCTGATATTTTTACCACATGCGCATTGTTTGGGCATTAACTGATTGTCTGTCATGTATTTGCCAGATATAATTGTGGGTCATACAGTTTGTCATACAGTTTGAGATACATCATTTTTCTTATCCAGAGAAAAAGCTTAATGGCGTGTTGCCTTTTTATTATTAACAGTTAACCCTACAGTGTGTAGGGTTACCACCATGTGTAACCTGAAGCGTTAAACACTTAACATTCTATCACATTCTAACTCAACGCAACAGTAGAAGTTACTCCGAGTTCACTGTTCATCATCTTTACACTCAGAGCTTTGTATTTTCACTGTTTTACATGTGAAAGTGAATCAATGAATAAATCACACAGGACATGCGTCACACAGCCAACGCAGTGCAGTTCACTCCAGAGCAGAACACACGCAACTGACAAACACACACTCGTACTGTACAACACATCTGTCCTTCTCCCACAAATAACACACACTCCACATGCGTCACAGCAAAACCCACAAAAGAGTTAAAAGAACAAACAAAGCACTTTCACAACAGCGCCCCCTGATGTTCAGCAGGGCGCAAACACTTTATTGGGTTCTTCAGTGGTTCTAGGAGGATTTCTGATACATTTGTGCTATAAAACTGTAATAAAACAGCACTAGTGTCACTGCAGATTTTTTATGATTAGGGTTCAACGCTCACTGTCTATATTCTCACTGCTGCTCTGGGGCTCTGCAGTCTCACAGGCCGGTTTTAGGACAAAAAAATCTCATGCAGCAACAGTTATAGATGGTAAAACTGATGGTTTAATGTTGTTATAGCTAGGTAAGCTAACTCAATATCTGTTTTCTAGCTAATGTTAAAGCTAATGTTAAGTACTGTATGTAAAGAAATATAAAAAAACAAATGTTTTTTTGTACTGGCTGTACAGTAAGTTTTTAATTTTCTCATGAACTTTCATTAAATATAAAATACTGTATAAAATTAAATATAATATACGGAATATTTAGAAATAAGAATAACTATATAATATATAACAATTTTTGTATCAATATTTGTATATAAATATATACTTGTTTAAATATAGTTAATAAATGAAGTTATATAATATATTACATACTTTTTATCTATTATAATAATATTTTTGCATCGATATTTGTATATTAATATATATTTTAATTCAACTATAATTTGTGTCAAAATAATGTCTTAAATGTGAGATTTTTTTATGAATATTCATTAATTTTTCTAAACATAAATATTCATAAAAAATACTTAAAAATTAATACAATATTATACAGTAATTATATATATATATTAAAAAATGAATACTTCACCAACTACAGTACATAATATTGTAAAAAAATCTCAGTCCAAGCAGATCAAGAACAGAAATCACTGTTAAGGATTGAACCCCCAGAAGGTTGTCTATGAGAAAACGTCTTGTTAATGTGATACATATCACCGCATGGGCTAAGGTGGACTTTTGAAAACCACTGTCACTGAACACAGTCCAACACTGCATTAAGAAATTCAGCCTGAAATTCAATTACACACAGACAAGGAGAAACTTCAGCTCTATGGTTTTTTCAACAGGACGATGGCAGGACTTATTCTGCATGTGCTACCACAGTAAAAAATATTTTCTTAGAACTCAATTAAAAGTTCAAGAATTAAAAAAAAATCACACATTGTTGTGTTTATTGCATTTTATAAAACGTCCCAACTTTTTCAGAAATGGGCATTTTGATGACTACAGAGGAATGAGTCTCCGGCTCATGCCAACTACGGGACCCGCTCATTGGCTGGCTCTGGGCCTACTCTTCACTTTCCACCTGTCAGTGAAAGTGACTGGCTTTATTATGAAGGTGTTAAAGCCGCTACACTCTGGCCATTCATCATCCTGCACTTCGGATGCTGGTGACTCCCAGAGCCCAGCAACATAACACAACACAGTGCACTCATTTCCTCCAATACCCCTGAATCCTTCACTGCTTGCCGCTCACACATGCTCCTTTACAGAGCATTTTACAATATATACACTATTCTCCTGCACCTGGCATAAAGGTCCCCTCCCTTCCCCAGCAGCCTGAGAGATCTGCTTTATCTTCTGTGTTATCCAGAGCCATGCAGAGACATTTAGAGAAGTAGATGCCTAAATGGAGGGTGTGCCCGTTGACCAATTTTTGGTCCTGACCAACAAACTGAGGTGGATGACACTTCCTGACTGTTGCCACTTGCCCCGCTGGCCCCTTGGTATGGTTGAGTCCTTCTGCAATGAAGGAACAGGACCCGAAAGTGAGGAAGCAAAGGGACAACACCTTCCCTGCCCAGGCATCGAACCTGTGCAGCCATGTTTTGGCAAGACAAATGCGCTATGGTTCGGGCCACTGGGTGGGTGAGGGGAGCACAGTAAAACTAGATAAGTTAAGAGGCCCTGCACCAAAATGAGGTGGAAATACACCTCAGCGGGCTGCAGTTCACCCATCTGCTCTCTGCTGACAAAAGATGAAATGGCAGCATGCTGTTTTGCTAGCGTGCGTGGCTAATATAGCTTGCTAGCTGTCACTATATCAAAAAGGGCATCATGACCAAAGCAGCAGGTACTTGAGGTACCCCTGCGCTGGTGCCTGGTCCTATATGTTTTAATACATACTGATTGTGATGAGCTAATAGCCATTGATTGTGCAAAAGTGTGTTTTTTTCTTTTGAATAGAACAGTAAAATGAGAAGCAGCGTTGGTGATGGGTTGTTGTATATGAGCTGGTTTGCATATTACTCAGTATATCATGGCTGACTGCATTTGGCCACCAAGTGTAAATGCATGTGGATACAATCCAGATCCAGATCATCTGAAGGGATCCGGCGTAGACGGGGTCATATTTAACTGCGAGCCAGAGGGGAAGAAGATGGAAGCAGATAATTTAAAAAGGTGATTATCATCAGTCTTCTCATGGTTTAGGACTTTTTTAGCTGCACGATTACTGCCATCACCTTTCTGGGGAACTGTGAAGGTCTTTTTTAATTGTGGAGTTACCGTGTGGCAGTTTTGGTGCATCATTGTCTGTGATTCATGTCAGTGTCTGTTCTATTTGTCTTGTAAATGGGACTTGGCTATTGTGCTGTTTTAGCAGTGAGCTGGTGTTTATCAGTGAAAGATTGATGAAGATAATGAGCAATATTCCTGGCTAAGGAAGAAGCAAGACGTTCCAAAGAACTCCTGCTAATTTATGCCCCAATCATTCTTATCAACGTGTGTATATTTGTGTGTGTGTGTGGCAATGTTTTTTTTAACTATTCAGCATGAAAATGCTCCACGAATCTACACTAATCAGACACAACATTAACACCACTGACAAGTAAAGTGAGTAACATTGACTCTGGATATTTCATTAAAATGAGGTTATGGGCTATATTAGACAGCAAGTGAACAGTCTGTTCTTGAAGTCGATATACTGGAAAGGGGGTAAGAATCTGAGCCGATTAGTGATGAAAACGGCAACTCTTGTGGAGTGTTCCAGGTGTGACCCAAATTTTAAAAACAGATAATAATATACAAATATAAACACAAAAATATAATTGTATTTTAAATAAAACGTGTTATATATTATATAGTTTTATTTTCTAAATATTCAACAATGTTTTTTTCTAAGTTCCTGAAGAAATGTAAAACTTTTTACATTTTAGTAATAGTATACATTTTTTTAAAAAAGAAAACATTTTCAGTTACTTAAAAAAACACAGAAATTGACATTTATGTATATTTTAAAGCTTTAGCATTAACTAGAAAACATATACTGAGTTAGCTTAGCTAGCAATAATAACATTAACCCTTCAGCCCGGGAGATTTTCAAATTTGACTCTTTTGTGGGTTTTGCTGTGATGTGTGTGGAGTGTGTGTGATAGTTGTGCAGAAGGACAGATGTGTTGTACAGCGCTGCAGGACAAACAGCGAGTGTGTGTTTCTCAGTAGCGTGTGTTCTGCTCTGGACTGAACTGCACTGCGTTGGCTGTGTGACGCGTGTTCTGTGTGATTTGTTTATTGATCCACTTTCACATGCAAAACAGTGAAAATATAAAGCTCTGAGTATAAAGACGACGGCGCATCCACTGAACACTGAACTCACACTAACTTCGGGTGTTAAAACACTTCAGCGTAACATTTTAAATCACACCGGTGTGACGGTACATTTCAAGAGAAAGTGGCTGATGAGTGAATGTAGTTCACCACCGCACATCATTCCATGCTCATTTAATGCAGTTTCACTTTCAGAACGAATGCTTGGCAAGGACATTTCTAGCACTCTCCCACAAATCAGCTCCATCTTCAGCTCTAAAACTAGCTCTTCACTTTCTCTCCGCCGCTCAATCACCAGCTCATTCTGAATGACCTTGATTGTGGCTCTGTTTCATTGCAGAAGAAAATGGGTTAGCGTTTTGTCTATTTCAGAGCATGTCCCTCCACCTCCCCTCTCCACCCCTATTGACTTTTCTCCCATATGAAGTGGGAAGGGGTTTGTGAACTCATGGCCTTCTCTCAGTGTGGTCGCCAAGTCCTTCTCAGCCTCCGTAAGTACTGTAGGAGCAAACACTGATAAGTGAAAATGACTATTTGTCATTGTGAACACACTTAATGAAATGTGACCTCTGTGTGTGTGTTGACAGTCCCTAAGTGTTATAAAGTCTTATTGCCTGAGGGATGAAACTATTGCATGTTGTGGTAGTAAAGACCTGAATGCTTTGGTACCTTCTTCCATACAGCAGTAGGGAGAACAGTCCCAGCCCGGGGCACCACTGAGGTTCCCTTTAGCAAGGTACTGTCCTGCTACACTGCTCCCCGGGCGCTGTTGATAGCCGCCCAATGCCCACTGTGCATAGGTTAAATGCATAAGTCACATTCTGTTGTGGTGCACTTTGTACCTTCTTCAAGAGAACCTGAGTGGTGCCTGGGCTGGGACTTGAACCTGCGACCCTGTGATTACATGGACAGTTCCCAAAACACTAGGCTACCACTACTTTGTGCTACAGCAGCTCTTCTGTGAGATTGGAGCAAGCCCTCTCTTAATACACACCAGTAAGCCTTGGGTGCCCATGACCCGTGTCGCTAACTCATCAGCTGTTCTTCCCGGGATCACTTTTGGTAGGTACTGACTACTGCACACCTGGAACACTCCACAAGACCTGCCGTTCCGGAGATGCTCTGACTCAGCTGTCTAGAACATCACAATTAGGGCCTCGGATCCTTGCTCTTCTGCTTCCAGCATATCGACTTCAACCGCTGCCTAATATGTCCCAACCCCCCGACAGGTGCCATTGTAATTAAATTAACTAGAGAGTCACTGTTACTCACTTCACCTATCTGTAGTGTTAATGTTGTGGCTGATCGGTGTAAGTGGAGATTTTGAGGACATGTTTTCTGTATTTTTTAGGTATGTCAGCATTCCTCGTCTTTAATAAGTCAATGCAACTTGCAGAGGGTTTAAAACAAACACTCTCTTTGCTTTTTCAGTCGTCTCCCAACACGTCCTCATTTACCTTTTCTCTAGAAATGCCACTTTCCTCCTGTCAGTATCTTACACACTGCGCTCTCCAGCTCTAAAAATGAGCCAAAGTGTCGGACATCAACACTCTCTTTCTATTTATAAATATTTTTTTTTTCTTTTAAAGCAGGGCTGCTGGTGACACTGTCTGCATCTGAGCTCAGAATAAGAGTATAGTTGCTCTTTGTGGAGCTGACCAAGCAGTGAGCCTAGACACTGCAGTCCTGAGGTGTAGGCCAAAAGCTGCTGTGTGAATTCACCTTATGGACAGTTATTCACAGCACACTCTGAGGAAAAGGGCCCGGTTTGTGTGATACCACAAAAGAACCACTTTACCTTCACTAAAAATACTTTTGCCAACACTTTACTTAACTATAACTGCAAACGTGCCGCTCTCTCCAACACCTGCACTTTATTTCTCACTACCTGAAAGATGAAAGTGATGATTTGTGCTTGTGAACACACCCCATCACACAAAGTGCACCACATTTGAAATGTGACCCCACCACACTTGGCGCTGAAGCTATCACCAGCACCTGGGGAGCAGTGTAGCAGGATGGTGCCTTGCTCAAGGGCCTTGCTGAAGAACACAAGGACAAGTCTCTAACCAGTACGCTACCACTGCTCTGTGCTATGGCAGCTGTTCTTTGCAATTGGAGCAGACAGGCATCAAAGAGCTTTGGGTGCCCATGACCGTGTTGCCAATTCACAATTTGTTCTCCTTGAATCACTTTTGGTAGGTACTACCTACTGCATGTCATTGTCATTGTGAACACACTCAAGCACCACAACAAAATGTGGCCTCTGCATTTAACCCATCACACATGCACATGTGGAGCAGTGGGCCGCTATCAACAGTGCCCTGGGAAGCAGTGTAGCTTGCTCAAGGGCCTTTTGCATCTTCATCTTCATTTTGTTTGGAACCTCAGAGGTGCCCGGGCCGGGACTTAGTTAGCAATGTCCTAACCACTAGGCCTTCACTACCCAGAGTAGTGGTGGGATTCCTCCAGTACTTGGCTAAAAGAAAGGAGTACTGAGATTGGCATATAAGAAGTTGGTCCCTACCTCGACCACAAACGGCGTCTTTCAAAAGCAGCGATAACTCATCCCTAGTGGGAGAGCGCTGGAAGGGAAGGAACCCACTTTCAGGCCCCATTCCCACTCGAATGCAAGCATTCTCAGAGGAAGTAAATGTTCCCAACAAAAATTGGGATTCTGTGATTCTGGCAGAGCACTATGCAACACATCATGCTCCCTCTTTAGAAGACACAGTCCTCCTCTGGATGGACGGGGAAGGCAAGAACCAAAAGAGTCCGTTAAATACAGGAGCTTCCACTGCAGGGATCTTCAGCACAAAAGGAGCCACAATCTTGGAGCGGTTGGAAGGTGTATAAATGAACCAAAACAAAGCTTATTTAATGAGCATTATTTAAAAGTGATGGTCATTGTGAACACACCACAGCACAGCACACAGTGCATCACAACCTCTGCATTTAACCCAGCAGTGAAGAAGCGGTGGGCAGCTGATGTGGGCAGCACTTGGGGGCGGTGTCTTGCTCACAGAACCTGCTTGTACTGGTCTGGGATTTGAAACGACAACTTTCAGAGGCAACCGAAAGACCACCACTGCCCCACCAAAATCTTGTTATATGAAAGTATAATGACAAATAAAAGCTCTCACACTCTTTGTGTAGGGTAACATCTGTAAGGCTACTTGCTGCCTGCGCTCACTCTGTTAGTCGTTAACTATTGCTGCAGTGTTCCAGGTTCGAGACCAACTCATGGCCTTGCCACCAGTGGGTGGGCAACCCTGGCCTAGTGGTTGGTCCTTCTGTCTGTCTGTCTGGCTCTCTTTCTATCTATCTGTCTGTCTGTCTGTCTGTTTGTCTATCTAACTGTTTGTCTGTCTGTCCATCTGCATGCATGTCATTACTGTCCATGCATCCATCCATCCATCCATCCATCCATCTATCTAACATTTTATCTGTCTGTCCACCTGCTTATGAGTTATTACTGTCCATCTGTCCATCCATCCATCCATCTAACTGTTTGTCTGTCTGTCCATTTGCATGCGTATCATGACTGTCCATCCATCTATCCATCTGCATGCATGTCATTACTGTCCATGCATCCATCCGTCCATCTATCTATCTAACATTTTATCTGTCTGTCCACCTGCTTATGTGTTATTACTGTCCATCCATCCGTGCATCCATTTGTCTGTCTGTCCATTTACATATGTATCATTACTGTCCATCCATCTATCTATCTATCCATCTCTATATCTATCTGTCTATCTAACTGTTTGTCTGTCTGTCCATCTGCATACATGCCATTACTGTCAATCCATCCATCCATCCATCTATTTTATATTAATAAATTTTTTTACATTTTGTCTGTCTGTCCATCTGCATGTGTCACTTCTGCTTAGCCATCCGTCCATTCATCCATCCATTCATCCATCCGTTTGTCTGTCTGTCCATCTGCATACGTATCATTAATGTCCAATAATTTATCCAGTCAGCCAGCCATCCAGCCATCCATCTATCTTTTTAATAGTAATAGTAATAATAATAATAGTAGTAATAATAATAATAATAATAATAATAATAATAATAATAATAATAATAATTTTTTATTTATACAGCTCCTTTCTCAAACCCAAGGTCACTTTACATAGGAAAATCAAAAACAAAGAACACTAACCATAATAAAGAACACAAACAATCAACATTAAAGGGTGAAAAATGTTGACAGTTGTAGGAAGAGGTGGAGAACTGTGGAAAAAATGATCAGTTTTAAGTTGTGTTTTGAAAGATGAGAGAGAGGAGACACTGCGAAGGTTTCGAGAAAGAGAATTCCACAGTTTAGGGGCAAGAACAATATAAGATCTGCCTCCCATTGACTTCAGATGAAATTTGTCTTTGTGTTTGTTTGTCTGTCTATCTATGTCTATATCTATCTATGTATCTATCCCTCAATCTATGTATCTGTCTATCTATCATCAGTGTATCGGTGTACTTCTCTGTCTGTCTGACACTGTTCTCTGTGATGTATCTTTTACCTGCAGTGACTGTGGGATGTATCTAATGTTGCGTGTTGTTAAAAGAGCCTAGATTAAACTACATCAAATACAGTAAGTAAGTGATGCTGAGCTTAACGCTTAGTAGATTTAGGCTTTTCTGTCTCTTACAGATGTTGTGCATCAGACAGAGTCTTAGTCTTCTTTGTCATAACTGAAGAAGCGCTGTACACAAGGCTGTTTATCTCTGTGAGGGGTATTTGATCTGCTCTGGTAGGTGAATTGGTTGATGAGAGAGAAGGTTCACATTCACATCCTTTCATTGCCGGAGCAATTTAAAAACAGAACCCTGATGTGTTTCCTCCTGACAGCTGCTAAAAGCATGATACAGAGATATATAAAAGATAGAGTAAACGCTAAAAGGTCTGCTCCATTACACTGACGCTTGATGATGGTTAAGGTCAATCGTCAACATCTTCAAATCAAGTTTATACACCAAATAGCTTGGTCTATAGCTCTGTGCTTGCAAGCCAATTGGTGCCCCCAATATTCCTGAGGAATGTGATGAAATATGAATCTACACTGCTCCCCAGGTGCTGTTGATAGCTGTCCACTGCTGCACGTGTACACATGTAATGAGTTAAATGCAGAGGTCACATTTCGTTGTGGTGCTGGAGTGTGTTCACAATGACAAATAGTCACTTTCACTAAATAAATAAACAAACACTAAATAAATTAAGGTATATTTGTAAAACATATGGTGTTGACAGCTCTGGGCATCCAGTACATGTATCCGTTCCGCCTTTTGAGCCTACAAATGTGGTTGAAATCCATAAAGACTGAGTCTGAAAAACCTCCAGCGAGTCTGAGCTGACAGCTCTGACATTTGAAGGAACATTTTAGGCTTAAGAGGCTGACTTACCAGGGCACAAGGACACCATGCTATGGCCTGTTTCTTTCTCAACTAACTTTCTGTCCTGATCAGACAGTTGCATCCACTTTTTAGGAAAACGGCTCTGGGACGATACCTGTTTGGAACAACGTCCTGCAAACAGTACACAACTGAGCAAAAATGAATTAGTCAGCATTTGTCGCACCTTTGGGAGGGATTATCAAAGAATGGCATGAAGCCAAATGTTACGTTCTGAAGGTAAGTAGGACACAAACGCATGTAATATTGATGGTATTTAATGGTGATTCCCGGTCTCCAAAAGGTAAGGTCAATACTCAAGGCAAACAGGTAATGTCAGAGGCAATGCAAAGTCAAAACGTAATCCAGGCAAGGGTCAGAAACACGGCAATCAGGTACATACAGGGCAAGGCGAAATCAAGGTCAAGGTCCAGGCAAAAATCCAAACAAACGGCAATCAGAAATAACAAGGTTCAGGCAAAAATCGTAATCTAAGGTACAGAAAAGAGTCAAGAATCCAGAATATCAATAATAGTTACTAAACGCTTGGAATCGCAGGAAAACTGACGAGACTTCGCGCAACCCTGTGAGTCTGTCTCCCTTTTGAAGGCCCTTCCTAATCCCTCCTGATGACCCCCACCTGGGAGGGGCGTGGCACCTAGAACTCAGGAGACACTGACCGTTTGCGACCTCTAGGGAGCCTCAGCTCCCCTTACACCAAACAGCTGCTTACCTGCATCATCGACCACGATGGAAAGGAATAAACAGAGAAAGGGAACACGTTGCATACACACAGACAGAGCTTAGTGAACAATGATTTTTTTAATACATACAACTGTACAACTGACTCATTCTCTCTCTCTCTCTCTCTCTCTCTCTCTCACACGCACACACACACACAGCTGGGGAATTTCTTTATTTGCATATCAAAAATGTGTTAATGTTGCGGGCGTGCACTTTGGGCAAGCATGAAGGGGGGTGCCTTATGAGAATTTTTGTTGGTATTAGGGATTCTAGTGAACAAATGACAAACAACTTGCTAAAGTGTCAGATCAATAGTTACATGCATGTTAATGTTGAGATTTTTCCTAATTGTTCATTATGTGCTTAATTTCTGTCTCTTTTTGCCTACAAGTTGATTTTTTCATGTTGACTCCCGTGATCTGGCTTCAGAACTGGACTCTGCGCCAAAACTTCACTCAAACAGGTCTAGTTAACACAACTGAACACATTTTCAACTGGAACCAAGGACAATGAAATGTGTTCCAGGTGACGTGAGACCATCTTTTGTAACTTTAGCCCACATTACCACATCACTGCCTCTCATTGAAATTGAACTACCTCCCACTGCCTTGTTGCTTCTGTTGCCATTGGCACATCAGTTTGGCTTTCTACGCCTACAGCACAGAAATGTGTATGGGCCACTATTGTATAAAAGGTCAAGAGGAAAAAAGAGATGGAGAGTTAGCTGTGGACACAGGGATGCCACTATCTGCTATTATCTGGTCTAGTTCCCAAGGATGAGGGAGGGTGGAGAAAGGAAGGACCAAAGATATACATACACTGATCAGCCATAACATTATCACTGACAGGTGAGTAAAATTAATGCTCTAAATAATTCATTACAATGGCACCTGTCAGGGTTAGGCAGCATGTGAACAGTCAGTTCTTGAAGTAATGTGCTTGAAGCATGATCATATGGATCTGAACCACTTTAATAAGTGATGTTCTAGAAGACAGAGCATCTCCAGAATGGCAGGTGTTCCAGGTGTGCAGTAGTTAGTACCTACCCAAAGTGAACAAAGAAGGGACAACTGGTGAATCAACCATAGGGTCATGGCACCTTTTTTTTTTTTTCCACTGTATCACTTTACTAGAACTTTCTCAGTGGTTTTAAGCACTATGAATAGTTCCACTGGTCTGAAAGCTTACGCCTGCTTTGCCCCCTGTACCTGCTGTACTCACTTTGACCCCATGTCACCTGCAACACATGACGACCTGTGTAATTCTGCAATTTTTTTTTTTGCCACCTTTGTCCATCAAGGGGTCTAAAGTGACAGGAGTGAGGGCGTTGGTGCATTTGAGTCAAGCAGGGTGTGTGCAAATGTCATTGTGGAGGCATGTCACTCTCCTGGAGCCTTTATGCAGCCCAGCGTGTGAGAACGGCAGTGTTTGGTATTTGGCTTTGGAGAAATGTGAAAAATGGATGAAATGTTAAAAACGGTTTCGCATGGGAGGCCACGGTCGCTGGAGGAGACGTGCGATGCCTCGCGGGCCAGGCCTGATTAAAAAACACGCTTGACTGAGTGACATTTCACACTTTGAGTGATGCTCTTTTCCCTTTTCTACAAATAGAAGTTCAGCTGGGGCTCCGTCGTGGCTCCGCCGGGGCTTCTTTACTCGCTCGCCGCTGACGCAGTGCACATAGCCATCATCGGTCAGGGGAGACACACCCGAACCTGCTTATTGTAATGAGGGAAACAGACGAACACTAATGAACTCGACATTCATGAGCGAGCGCCTAATGAAGATCCAGATGAGCTTAGAGTTACTATGCAAACTAAAGCACAACTAGCAAAAAGTTAAAAAACTGAGCTGTGACGAGCTGCATTTCTCTTATTGGCTCAGCTCTGACCCTAGAGAAAGATTCTGTTTCATTTAAAAGTGCAGCGTTTTTTGTTACGGCAGTGGTTCCCAAACTAAGGACACACACCCCCTAGGGGGAGCTCAGAGTGTGTTATGTGCTCGAAATATGAGCTTATGACCGTTTGAATCCATCCATCCATTTTCCAACCACTTCTTCCGTTTCCGGGTCACGGGGAAGCTGGAGCCCATCCCAGCTGACTGCGGGCCTAAGGAGAGGACAGGAGGCCAACCCATCGCAGGGCAACACACAGACAGACAACCATTCATACACACATTCACACCTATGGGCAA